>JAQQSK010006868.1:0-14233 GCA_028658325.1 Potorous gilbertii
ATTTTGGAACCCAAAATCTTGTGAAAATGAATGTAAAAAGTTAAATAAATAAATTTATTTATTTAAAAAAAAAAAAAAAAAAAAAAAAAAAAAAAAAATAAAAATAAAATTAAGGGAGAAGAAAGAAGAATGCATTGGGAGAAGGAGAAAAGAAGAGGCAAAATGGGATAAATTATCTGACAAAAAACAGGTCTGAAAGAGATTTTACAGTGAATGGGAAAATGGGGAAAGCAAGGAGGGGAGCATATGAACCTTATTCTCAACAGAAATGGCTCAAAGAGGGAATAGTATACACACTTAGTTGGGTGTAAAATTTTATCTTACCACAAAAGAAATTAGGAAGGGAAGGTTGGGGAAGGTAAAAGTCAGAAGCAAAACACTTTCAAGGATAGGTAAAAGGAGACAGTAGGATAAATGGGGAAATTAAGCTGGAGAAAAACACATAGTGGACAATCATTGCTATGAAAAAAGTTTGTATGAGTTTCCTTGATAAAGACTTCATTTCTTAACCATATAGAAAACTGGATCAAATTTATAGAGATAAGAGTCATTTCCAAATGATAAATGATCAAAGGATATGAATAAGCTGTTTCCAGGCAAAGTAATCAAAACTATCTATAGTCATATTTTAAAATGCTCTAAATCACTATTAATGAAAGAAATTAAAATTAAAATAACTCTGAGCTACTGTCAGATTGACTAATATGACAAAAAAGGAAAATGACAAATATTAGAGGGTATGTGGGAAAACTAAAACACTAACGTACTATTGGTGAAGTTGTACACTAATTCAACCACTTTGGAGAACAATTTGGTACTATGCCCAAGGGCTATAAAACCACTCATACCTTTTGACCAAGCCTGTATCCAAAAGAGACAAGAAACAAAAAAGAAAAGGACCTATGTGCACAAAAATATTTATAGCAGCTGTTTTGGTGGTGGTAAAGAATTGGAAATGGTGAGGATGTGGGGAATGGTCAAACAACAGTATATGATTGTGATGGAATACTACTGTGCTTTAACAAATGGTCAGCAGGATGCTCTCAGAAAAGCCTGGAAAGACTTATACAAACTGATGCAAAGTGAAATGAGCAGAACCAGGAGAACACTGTACATGGTAACAGCAATATTGCATGATGAAATAAATAACTTAGCTCTTCTCAGTAATATAGTGATCTAAGACAATTCTGCATGATTTATGATGAAAGATGTTGTCTATCTCCAGACAAAGAATTGGTAGAGCCTGAATGCAAAGCAAAGATACTTTTTCAAACTTTATTTTCTTCTTTGTTGTTTTTTATGTCTTTTTCTTTCACAGAATGACTTACACAGAAATGCCAAATTACTTGCCTTCTCAGTGGGGGGGGGGGGCAAGGAGAGAATTTGAACTCAAAATTTGGGGAAAAAAGGATTTAAAAATTGTTTTTACATGTAATAGGGAAAAATAAAACATTAAATAAGAGAGTATTCTTAGGCATGCAGCATGTATCTGTGTTACATGACATTTTTCACATCAAATAATACCACAAACTTGTTGTGGCTAGGAAATTAAAGTTATTTCCCTGAAGTGTCTTTAAAAAATACTTTTTTAAAGGAAAAATATTGAAAAGATAAGGTTTGGAGTGCCTTACCATTAACACTGTTTAAACTTTTACCCAAAAATGCCTTTAGAAGAGTTCACAAATGAAAGATAACACTGATCTCTCATCTATTTGGAAAAGAACAAACATTTCTTAAAGTCCTCTTTACATATTGGCTTATATGTTTCAGAGGTGGCTTTTCCTCCATTGACGGCACCTTGCTTCAGAATACAAAGCCAACTCTCTACTTTAGAGCTCAGCTTAAATATTAACAGAAAACACCAGCACAAGCAGAAAATAATCCCCTTTTGAAAATCGACTTTACTCAATTGAAATTTGTACACAATTTTAAACTACACCTATACAATGCCATGAAATTAACTGTATCTATGTCTTTCAAAACAAAACAAAAAAAACATCGTTTATTTAAGCAAGGTAGTCGGTTTCAAGGCATCAGTATGTGTCTAGAAATGTCCAGAACAGTTTTGATTCTTTGAATTAAAGTTCTATAAAAAGACCTATCTGTCTGTCTGTCTGTCTGTCTGTCTCTTTCTCTCTCTCTCTCTCTCTCTCTCTCTCTCTCTCTCTCTCTCTCACACACACACACACACACACACACACACACACACACAGTCGCCAAACAGGGAGAGATGGGAGTTGTCTAGAGTTGAAGTTTGTCATCCCCACTGGGTCCCAAGAATGAGCACATTATTTCAGAGGATCTAAGTTCAAATCCAATGTTTATTACTTATGTGACCTTGGACATGTCACTTAACCCCTGGAGTCTCAGTTTCTTCATCTATAAAATGAAGGAATTGAACAAGATAGCCTCTGAGGTCTCTTCTTGTTTTAGCTCCATTATCTAACAACACACTAGGCAAACCAAAAGTCACAAACAAGTTTAAGCCTTTGAACAGGGTGGTAAAGCCCACCATTGGACTGTTGTGACAAAGGTAGATGGCTCCCACAAACTTTTTCAGGAGGTACATGAAGATACAAACAAAGAGGTAGGAATCCATTGGCAATGGAAGACTAAATTTGGGCATAGGTTTTGTACTTGCTGAAAGTACACACAAGCATCTGCAAAAATAGTTGTCCTGCACTTGCTATGGGATCAATTACTGCTAAAATGTATGATTCAGATTTAGTAGCTCCAATTGTCAGGATGAGGTCCTGTTAGGGTGAATGATCCTTGGGGCATTTAAGTTTAGGTTTTACAGCAGTGCATCTGTCTGTCAATGGAGATGTCCCAGAACATAGTCAACCCTCAACTTTCACAGGGGTACCATTCCTAGAAAACAGTGGAGGCAAAAGTGAAAAAACACAAATGTTGGTACATAAGCTTATGAGAGACAGGGAATTAGGTTTCTTTGACCACCAACAACTGTAATCTTTCACTAGAGACTGCTGAAAACACACTTTTCTGCATACAATCCTTTACAACAAAAACATTAATTCTGATAATATGTACTTTTTCTCACGCAGGGACCATGCAATAACTTATAAAATTTTCATTTTATAAAAATTCATTTTATGGAGAATAGGCAATGTGGCACTAGACAGGAAAGAGCAGAGGCAGAAATGTCCAAAAAACCACAAGCTAAAAAAGGAAAAGGGGTGATACCTGCCATCTCGAATCTCCTTCTCTGCTCTGTGTCCCCATGAAAAGTACGCACCTCAGGTGAGTCCCTGCCGCTGTGCAAGCTCTGAACTCCTGCTGGGGCAACATGGGGAGACGTTTGCTTGGCCCCAAAAGCACTGGAGAGAGGGCAGGGGTGGAGCCATCATCTCATTTACCCACAAACTTAATCACTCTTCATTGTGCACTTGAAACTGTACTTTAGCACTTTCAGGAGCAGATTCACACTTTTACAAATACTTTCCTCTTTTTTGCAATATAACATCAAGGCTATCTTTTTTTTTTTTTTTGCTACACATAGCTGTGAATGTGCTCTGTTACCAATACGAAAGTAAAAATGAGGTTACTAATAAAACCACACAACTGCTTGAATTCACAAAAATTAAATGGATGAATGTTGAAGGTTGGTTGTAAATGGTAGCCAAGTGGAAACAAATGGAAAATGGTACAGTGTCTGGAAGACTTCACGCTAACTGAACCACCAGGAACAGGAAGGCCCACCATGAGGACAACAGTGAGGGGGAAGAACCCCTGAGATGGTGCAACCATGCTTCAAGTAGAATTTTGACTGTAAGGAGCCCCTTTTCCCAGGTCATGGTTATATATTTTCTGCATCAGTCCACTTGTTGGAAAAGAACATACAGGGTTGGTGAGTAGAGAGGTGTGAGTAGGCCATGATGAGAGCAGTACCATGTTCGAGATGCATGTTCTGGTCTCCAACATGAACGTTTTGCAGCTCCAGAAGCATGAAGGGAAGGGCTGAGATGAAACAGTTTTTCATATCATCAAATGCCCTTCACCTGCATCCACTGGTAAGCTTTTGGGTCCTTCATCTTGTTCTTCAGATGTTTTAGTCACATGCAACTCTCCATGATCCCATTTGGAGTTTTCTTGGTGAAAATACTGAAGTGGTCTTGCTATTTCCTTCTCCAGCTCATTTTACATGAGGAAACTGAAGCAAACAGTGTGAAAGTGATTTGCTCAAGGTCATAGAGTTAGTAAGTGTGTGAGACTGAATTTGAACTTAGGAAAATGAATCTTTAGCAGATTCATAAAAAGATACTATCAAGATGAAAAAACCTGGGAATAAAAAACAGTAATACCCTATAAACCCCATGTTTTATAATCTCTACCATCTACACAAATTGATGTGCCAGTCATTTTATTTCCTTTTATCAACAGGTTTTCCTTTTTTTTTAACCTATGAAAGGTAAAAAAGAGACAGTTGGTGAGTGAGATCATTTACTTCTGTCTGAGTCCATGAATTGACTTTTAAAAGAGAAGGTAGTAATTTGACATAACTTATGACTGATTAAACCAGAAAAGTCATTTTTAGACTAGAATGTAACTAGCAAAATCCAAAATTAATATACTTTAATATTAACTACATAAGTCAATATTTAATGTGCCAAAAATGCACTAAAATGCTTAAATATTCTCAAACATACTTGCTGGTCTAAAATGAATGGAAATATTTTGAAGGATAAATATTAAAAGACATTGCAATTTAGATTGGATTGAGATGAAGGAGACAAGATCTTGTTTTATTTTTCCCAGATCTCACATTAATTAGTTTCACTACTTTAAGTAAGTTCTCTTTGGCTTCTCTGCCATTCCTCACTGTACAATGAGAGGATTTAAAATTCGATGATGCAATTACTTTTTTTAGCACAGCAGACAAATAAACACACAAACCAACCACTAAGTATAAAATCTGAAAATAAGTAAACCAAAACAAGAGGGATAGAGACATAACCCCTTGGGAGGATTGCACACTTTTAATAGTGAGTTGGTAAAACCAATGTTCTACATTATATTTAAGATGTTTTCCTTCTAATTGTCTTTGTTAGTGCTGCTACCATCAAGATGTGTATTACTTCTCTGGATATGCTTCACATACTTTTAAAAAATTCTTTGTATTCCTTATGGCACAATAATTTTCCACTGTATCCACATACCACAAGTTGTTCACTCATTCCCAGTTTTTTCTATTACAAACAGTGCTACGATATTTCTAGCCATTATTTTCTCAATGTCACTCTAAAAATGTAGGACCCACAAAAAATACTTTTTACTCCATACAGAATGTAAAATACAATGAATCATTATCTAACTATTTCTTATTTCAGAACCTAATTTGTTTTATTAAGGTTGTCCTTGGAGGCCAGATTTGCATGTCAAAGGCCTCTCTATTTTTTTTACAAGAAATTGTGGAATTTTTGTAATAAAAACCCACCATTTGATTTCTCTGTTCTTGCCAGACAGCAAAATTCTAGAAACCTTCAATACATTTCCTTTTTGATATGTAGATATAGTTCAATTCAAACTGCTTCAATTTTCCACCCTCAATGAGAAGTGCTTTTTGAAATGATTTACTTCTACCTGTTTATAAAATACTATCATTGAAGGGTTGAAATTTGACAGTCAAATTTCTGTGTGACTTAAATTTGAGGTTCCTCTCTAATGGTGTCCTATGGAATCTAAAGATCAACACTTTGTCCTCAGCTTTCAAAACTTTCATATATGATTTCCTAAAATACAGTTTTCAAATCCTCCTTCATATTTTTCTGATAGACCAGTAATTTTGAATTTACTTTGCCTAGCCTTGTTTTGTAGCTCCATTACTTTCATTTTCAGAGATCATAAATCTACTTCCATTTGTTTTTGGTTTTTTTAAGTTTCATTAAATTCTTTTTGGCTTCATTCTGGGTTTTTTTGTCTTCTAAGTGTGTGATTCTATTCCTTAGAGAATCCACTGATTAATTAAGGTTTTCTACATACTATTCCAAGCTAGGGACTCTCACGTTTGGAGTTTCTTCCTCAATAGCATTTTCATTGATCCTATGTCAGTTTCTCTTATTACGTTCATTAACCATTCTGAAGATTCTGTATTATATTGTTGTTGTTTTATTGCTTTTTCCTCACAGAAACTTCCTCTTTGCCTTCAACTCCATGATATTTATTCATTTATTTGTCATTTTTTTCTTACTTGTTTTAGTCACTTTTTAGTTTTCCACAAAGATTTCTTTTTTTTTCCTTTCCTTTGTTGTTGTTCTTAACTTTAGGAGAATATCTCTATCTTGAGATGATGAATGTGAGTTGGGTTTAGAGATAACTATTCACTAAGCATCTTATCAGTCACTCCTGTCCCTGATTCAATTTAATTAAACAAATACTAAATGCCTGCTTCATACAGAGCATCATGCTGGCAAGGTACACAGGAGATACAAAGTTAAATAAGAAAAGATTCCGATGAAGCTTACAACATAATGGCTTGGAGTAGGGGGTGCAAAAGTGGTTAACTTGGCAGATCTGTGATCTCTTCAATGTGGATACTACTTACACTGATATTGATGGAATCTCTAGCATATCTTTTTATCACATGTAATTTATACCCATTTCTTCCCATAGATCATCACCAGTGTATTGAATGGAGGCCTTATTCCTTATTGTTTTAGTATCTCAGGTGTACCAACATACACACCATGTTTTCTGTCCAATCATTGCCTCTCATTTGTGCTATGGGACTGGTCTTGGTCTCTCTCCTTTTCTAATTAAACATGTTTCTCACTAATGTCACCTCTTGGATATGATACTTTATCACATAAAATAATATACACAAATGACCACAAAACAAATCATAAGAAAAACATAAGATATTACAATGAGAGAAGAGAGAGAGAGATTATTCTTAATAGGAGGGGTAGGAATCAGAAAAATTTCCATGATAAAAATATCACCTGAGCTAGACTTTGAAGGAAAGCTTGGATTTCCCCAGACCAATATGAGAAGTATACTCCAAATATGGGAAATTACATAAACAAAGATACAGGAATGGCAGAAAATTGGTTCTATGTAGGGAATGGCAAAACATCCAGTTTGGCTTGAAAGTAGATGGGAGACAGCAGAGCAAAATAAGTCTGATTAGAGAAGTAGGCTTCTAGTTTTTAGAAGGCATCAAATATCAGAGGAAATATTCTGGATTCTACTTGATAAGCCATAGGGAGCCAAAGAAAGGTCTGGGGCAGAGGAATGACATGGTAAGTTTAGCATGGGTGTGGGTATGAATTTGAGGGAGGAGAAAATGGAAATATGAAGACAGGTCAGCAGGACATTGAAACAGTCTGGAATAGTTGCAGTGCAAATAAAAAGAAGGGATGGATGGATATAAGTGATAGAGCAAAGGTAGAAGAGGCAGCAGTTAGCAATTTACTGTACATATCAGTCCTGAAGTAAGTTTAAGGTAAGAGCAAGGATTTGAAAATGGGTGACCAGTGCTGCCATCTTGTCGCTCTATAACAGTTTAAGATATTTGAGAGTAGATTTAAGATATTTGTCAAATTTTGTGAATTCTATCATGTCTAATGCAGTCCCATGAACTTGATATTTCTTCTTGTCATCACCCACCACACCAGGATTTTATTGCTCAACATCGTGGTTTTAAAGGAAAAGGGTGTGCCATATCCCCAAGAAGCCACTGCTGTCATGAAAAAGCAGGTGACCAATCTCTCTTATATCTCTGTGACCTTATAACAGAGAAAGAGATGACAAAGGATCCCCATAGACTTAAAGAGGAAATCAGCATGCTGACCTGGCAGAGTCTTGTTAACTCTCTAATAACAATGCTTATTTAGGTGTTCCAGTTTCCAGGTGTTGCATGCAGTCAACCAACTTATGCTTCATTATTTCTTCCAACAAACAACAAATAATACAAATCTCAATGTCCTCTAGGATGAGGTTCACCAAAGAGCACTGGATTCAATCTGGCAAAGATGTTTAGATATTGGCAGATTAAAATTTACACAATAATGAATACCAGTAACTCCTGTTTATGTACTACTTTAAAGTCTACAAGATGTTTTCCTCCTAACAACTTCATGAGATAAGCAATGTGGGCACTGTGACATCTATTTTACAGATGAGGAAACTAAGGTTCAGAAAGATTAAATGACTTGGCCAGAGTCACATAGTTAATACTTGACAGAGGGAAGATTTGAACTCAGGTCTCCTGACTCTGAATCCAGTTGTAGTTCTACTACATTGTGCTGTCTCTCTATTTTTTCAATAGTGGTTGATGATCTCTCCTAGATGAAATCTCAATAATAAACACAGAAGTGACACACAGACTTTCTTAGCATTGTAGTCCTGAGAATGTGATTGTATAAACTCTTTCCCTCTCTTTTTCTGTCTCCCCCCGCCTCTTTCTCTCTCTTCCAATCTCTCTCTTGCTTCCCCTCTTCCTCTTTCTCTTCCTCTCTCTCTCTCCCTCTTCCTCTCCTCTCCCTCTCTATCTCCTTGCCCCATCTAATACACCACGCTGCCTCTTGTTTGTTTCAAGGGGTGGTCAAAACTAACCTAGGTACACACAAGTGCTCCACCAGGACTAAATCACTGTCTATGCCTTTCAGGAAAGAGCTTTACAACTTGGAGGAGGTCCATCAGCAGCCACTTAAGAAAGCAGGGTGTAGGACCAACTGATGCATGATAGGAGGGGAAAAGTTTCTTTATCAGCAAGAATAAGGGACTGGAAAGAGAATTTTTCCCCCTGGTATAGTGGAGAAAATATCCTCCTATACACAAGAAAATCTCATTCTCCTGGAAAATATTAGACAGGAAAATCAGAATTGTACCTGATTTATCAGGGGATAAGGAGGTACCAAACAGCTCAATGTAAGCAAGCACACTTAACTCTGGAACGTTCTCAACTCTTTCTGCTACATTTAACCAATTACTCTGCCATCAATTTATAACTAAAGCAGACACTGGTTTTTTCAACACAAACAGCAATACACAAACGGGCAAGTTTGAGTACTGGTGCATGAGTGCACACACGCACACATGCACACATGTGCACACACACATGCACACACGCACGCGCGTACGCACACACACACACACACCCCTTCTAAGTGAAACCCCTGTCAAATATCCAGGCAAGTAGATCTGAGTTTTATTGCCATGTAGATAAGGAGTGACAGTTCATAATTCCTTTATATCATAAATTCTGTCTCTCACTGTGGAAACAATGGCATGGAGAGTGTACAAGGAACCCTCACAAACTTTGCAGAGATACGAGTACATTCTCTTCATGGGATAATATCAGGAATGACTTTTAAAAAAAAATAAAAATGATTTGCCTCCAACTACTCTCATCCTGGCCACTTCTCTAAGTGCTGCACTAATTGATAATTGCATGTCACATTGGGAAATTATAAAAACCAAAGGTTGGGTCCCAAAAAGTATTGCATGAGCTCTTTGCTTGGGGGACACTAAGAAAGCATGCAGAAAAACAAAATCTGTAGACTGATTGACCTTGTTTTAGACATCCCGTCTCTGGAGCCTTAATAACCACATTCTTTGGCAAGACACTACGGAAGTTTTCACCAAAGCCCCAAAAGTTGGCATTCCCAACAGTTTCACTTTCTGTACTGCACATATTCCCCTTTCTCACAGTTAGCCCAAAGGAACAATAAACAACTCTAGCAACTTTAAATAGACTTTTTTTTGCATATCTTCAGCAATTGACTCCCTCCACCCACAGTCTAGGACTGCTCTGCCTTTTCCCCAAGATATCAGTAAGAAATATTTGCCCCAGAGAATGATAAGCACTTTGAATACTGAAAATGCTCCAGAGAAAATGAAACCATCACTAATAGAAAGTGAAAGTCCATGGAAGAACTTAGGAATGAGAATAATATAATGGGGAAAGTACTGTTCACAAAGTCCCATCCTATCACAGGTTTAGACTTGAGAAAGATCTTGGAGGTCGGCGAAAATCCAATCCCTTCATCTTATGTACAAGACCCACAGAGGTAAAGGGCTCCTCCTGCTAACTTTCCTATTGTAATTATTAATTCCTATTATTAATTCTTTCTGCAGGAGCACCATTCAACTAGTTTTCAATGTGTTCATAACCATATATTTTCTTTGACTCCTCTTTTTCACCTCTCATACATCCCGTAATTGATCAAACCTTATTGATTCCATCACCATCATATTTCTCATGTTCATTCCCTTTTCTCTATTCTCTTAGTCATCATCTTAGTACAGGATATAATTACTAATCCTTTGAACTACTTAACTTCCCAACTTTACCATCTGCTTGTTTTTGTCTCCCTTGGATATTTGTTCAGCATTTCAAATTCCACATGTCAAAAATGGAATTCTTTATCTTTCCTCCTATAAACCCAGTCCTCGTTCCACTAGCCTTTTTCTTCCTTTTTGCTATTGTCACCCAGAGAATCCATGAACCCAAGAACTCATGAGCTCTTTCCCTTCTTTCAATCCCTATATGCAATAGGTTGCTAAATTTTGTCTCTCCCATTCAATGCTTTCTATCCACTCAAGTCATCATCCTCTATTTCAAGTCCTCATCCTCTCTGACTTGGACTACTGCAATAGCTTCCTGAAAGATCTCTTTGCAATCTATTTTCACCAATTCATTTTCTATACAACTGCCAAAATAATCTTCTTAAGACACAGACCATACCATGACACTCTCACACTCAAAAATCATAAGCAACTATTGCTTCTGAGATGAAATACAAACTTCTTCGTTCACCATTCAAAGTTTTCCTCCATCTGGTTCTGATCTAGTTGTTTTCTGCCACAATTCATATTACATAACCATGCAAAGCAGAAATAATTAGCAAGCACTTATGAAGCTCTCTAAGATTATCTCATCTGATCCTCACCAAACCCCTGGGAAGTAGGTACTAGTATTATCTCAATTTTACATATAAAGAAACGGATTCAGACAGAAGTTAAGTGATTTGCCCAGGATCACACAACTAGTAAGTACAACTAACTGTTCTTCAATACTCACACATTTAACTTCAGGCATTCCCATGATTTTACCAGCAATTTCCACTTTTGTATTAATGACCATGCACATGTACAGTAGAGGTACAATTCTGCAAGTTTGTGGAGTGGGCATACTCCAACACCCTTAAGGATCTTAAACAGCACATGAAGCAGATACTGCTGATGTACTATTTCAAGCTGATGCATGGGCAATCTCCAAGGCCATCCACCCACCATGACCATCAGTGGCATGGGTGATGTTGAGATCTGACCAATCTGCAACCTCTCCTTTGGTTTTCAGAGGGTGGCCAAGATAGAAAGGTTTATAGCAGTCTAGGATATAAGGCAACAGCCCAATCTGATGCAATGAAAGGTTAAGATTCAGGTTAAAACAAATGTTACAGTTTTAAAAATTATATTTGTTGTACAGTATTTATGGCACTATAGATTCCACATGTTATGAAGAGTGAATATTGTCTGAAATCTATGTCTTTTTAATTGAGATCTTAGCACAAAAGATCCCAGAATTCTAGGGAATTAGAGGCAAAAAAAAAGTTTCACATGTTACTTGTTTTATTTTGTATACTATATTTTATAGGTTATTTTATGATTAATGCATTAGGAAAAGTGCATATTGTCACCTTCTTCTACTCTATATTTGCCTTGTAGGAAACTAATTATTTACGTCGTTTCCCTCATCAGACTATAAGTATCTTGAGAATAGAATTGTGTTTGTGCCAATACAGTGCTTAGCATATTGTAAGTTTTGAATAAATGACTGTTGACTGATGTGAGTATGCGTGCATGTATATGTATATATATATATATACATACACATATATGTATACACACATGTATGTATATAGGATCTAACAGAACATGTAAGTAATCAAATAATAAGGTAGATACCCTCCCACAAACTCATCCAGCTTCTTGAATGACCCTCGTTGAAATGACGCTCACTTACTACTTCTTTAGGCATGAATTCCGGCATGAGCTGAACCAGATTTCCAAAGATCTTTTCCAACACTATTACTATGAATTGTGGTATGTTAGACAAGGTAACCTTCAAGATTCCTTCTAACCTGATGAATCCTTAACTTTCCAGATAATAGAATCATTGAATTTAGAGGGGAAAAGGACTTTGTGAACCAGTGATGTCAAACTCAAAAAGAAAGGGGAAGACACTACCATACATAAGGATCCTTGTGAGTCACATATTGATATTTTTAAAAGGTACTATTATCTATGTTCTATTGCATTTTTATTTATTTTATTAAATATTTCTCAATTACTATTTCATTTAGTTCATTGGAAATCTTTGTGGGCCACATGCAATCTGTGCATGTTTGATAGCTCTATTATGGGCTATTAAGTGGAGTCCAGCCATTCATTTTACAGATGAGGAAACAGGACAGGAGAGAGTGAGTTATCTGTGGTCATATCACTAAAGAAAATGGACCTAATATGCAAATGATAAGATACTAGCCTCACAACCTTACTTTGTGATTTTCCTGACTTGTGAAGTTAGCTTTATATTAATGTCATATGTATCATTTAGCATCCCTAGGGCAAGGATGAAAATAGCTCCATCAACAAATCTATGAATCATTAAATATTAACTCAGTGGCTGTGAATATTAGGTACTCTAAGAACATAAAAGAAAAGCACATGTCAGATGCAGCTTAAAGAATATTTGATAAAGATACTGTAGGTTTTCAGTCAAATCATTTAAACTCAGGATCGCATATTTAAAGCTAGAAAAGATCTTCGAGATCACCATCATTTCACAGTGTACAAAACCCAAGGAAGAAGTAACTTGCCCAATGTTACACATGCAATAATACAAATAAGAGGTGTGATTTGAATTCAGGTCCCTTGACTCCAGAACCAGTATTCTTTCTGGTGTGCCACACTGTCTCCTCATGCAATTAGTTAAAGGGGAAAAAATCTTTATAAATGTAAAGAAAAGAAGTGAAAATAAGTTCTCAAATATTATCCCATTCACATCTCTGAAAAGTCCTTTCTTCTGAAGGTCTACAGCATAGTATACATTAGAATCCCCTTTCCATTTCAAAATAACCACATTTTTCTCTTACAAAAATTTAAATGTAGGCATTATGAGTGTCACTGTACAACCTTACAACCAAAGAAGATTACAGTGGGAAGAATCCTTAGAGATCATTTAAAGTCATTCGGTTTTATACTTGACAAAATACTTTCTTTACAACAAATCTGTAAGGTGCAAGGTGGAAAGAGTATAAACCCTACTAAATGGATGAACAAATTAAGTATGAGAAAGGTGAAGTGACATAGTCATACAGGTAATAAATGTTGGAGCAAGGGAACTCAAAGCCAAGCTGTCTAGCTTAAGCTCCCCATTTTACAGATGAGCAAAGTGGAATGCTAGGCCAGCATCACTTAAGTTAGTGGCAAAGTAAGGAAAAGAATCTTGGTTATTGAAAAATGTACTTGGAATTTTCCTCATCCCAAATGTACCTTTCTTGCTTTCTCAGAACCATCTTGTGTTTGACATTCTAAAATGAGGATATAGGGGGGTGGAACCAAGATGGCAGAGTAGAAAGACGCACATATACTAACTCCGAACCCACAGCCCATGGATTTCCTCTAAAAAGAACTCCTGACAAATTCTGGAACAGTGGAAGCCGCACAGCAACACAGTGAAGGAGATTTCCATTCCAGAGAGCCCTGAAAAACCAATCCCAAAGGTCCATCGTGCCCTGGACTGGTGCGGAGCCCTCCCCTGCCCCAGCCGCGCAGCACTGAGAGGAGCAAGCAGATCTGAACAGGCTTCAGGGACAGAATCTCAGGTGGCTGCGAAGGTCCCTCCACCCACAGATGCACAGGTCAGTGAGAGAGACGGGCTGAGAGGGGAGCGGGGTGTCTCCAGGACTCAGGCCCCCTCGGGAGGCAGCGGCAGAGGCATCAGGCAGCCAGAGGCTCCTGGAGCAGGCAGGAGCTCGGCAGCAACTCCATTACAAATGGTCTCTGCATAAACCCCCTGAGGGAACTGAGCCTGGGAGGCGGCCCTGCCCCCACCTGAGAACCTGAGTTACTCTTACCCTGAATACCAGCCAGGCCTGCCGCCAAAAGCCCTGAGGCTGGGGAGCAGCATTTGAATCTCAGACCCTAAGCACTAGCTGGGTGGACCTAGGCCAGAGGTGGAGAGGACTCTCACAAGTCAAGTAAC
>JAQQSK010006869.1:0-14232 GCA_028658325.1 Potorous gilbertii
CTGCAATATTTACAAGTTATATTACGTGAGTAGGTGAATCTCTCTGAGCTTTTGTCTGCTCTTCTGTAAAATGGGGACAATGAAGTACTTCAGAGGACTGTTTTAGGAAAAGCACTTTATTAACCTTAAACATAATGTAAATATGAATTGTTATATAAATGTAAGTCACTATTCTTATTGCACATTAATACTCTTTCAAACACATGAAAACTATCCTGGAGAAATAGTAGAGTCTGAACATTTTGTTTCAATAGGCCATAAAGGTGGCAGAAGCAGACACTGTTGAGCACTGAGAGCTTGGTCAGACATTGAAAATGCAGATCATCCGCTGCATCCAGAGCCATCACTGGTTGTCTTGACTTTTGTCTTGGCACAGGGTTTAGATGACTCTGGAAGACTGAAGACTTTGTGCAACTCTGCCTCACTTAAATCCTGTAAACATGCAAGTTGAAAGATACCTTCCACATTATGTCATTTTGGTCTTCTTCAGCCATGAAGGAGAAATAACACTATCACTTTTGTTACTTTCGTCCACTCTATGGACAGGGACTGGATGTTGCTACTATATCCTTTTTGTCTCCCTTTTCCTTCAATGTCTAATAAGGATAGTTAATCAGCATTACTAGCTGACTGATTCCCACTTATTCCCTCTTTTGGAAATTGCATTTGCACATTACTCTCCTATCCACTTTCCAATGATACTTTAAGCTTCCCTAATACTTTAAGATTTTTTTCAGTATATTTTTATATCTCTCTTCTTGTTTAAGCAACAGTACAATTATGTGAAGTAGGTAGAAACTACTATTGTTGACGGACATGAAAATTGAGACACAATAAGCCTAGGTTTTTTTTTATCAGGTCGTATTGCTATTTGGTGGCATAATCAGGATTACAAATCAGATGTTTTGATTTCTGGTGTTGTCTTTTTAACATAAATTAATTTTTTTTACTGCTTATGTGAAGAGGTCTTAGCTAGTTTGGTCTGCTTGACTCAAGACTCTTTCCATTTCTAATAATCCTCCATTTAGCCTTTAAAAGTGACTTCCCTTAAGCACACACTTTAGTATCCAGTGGCTCCCAATTACTTCTAGATTCAAATACAAACTAAGGTCTACCTATACTGGTCTATTTACCCACACAAAACATTCCATCTCCTGTGTTATTGTACTGCCTACTCACTGGACCACCTTCTCTCCCATACCTAGCCTTTTAGAATCCCTTCCTTCCTTCAAGGCTTAGCTTAAGCATATTTCCCCCGTCTCTTCCCTTTAAACTGCTAGCACTTTTCCTTCCAAAGCTACTTTTCATCTACTTTTTATGTATCTTATATAAAACTAAATATGTTGATGTTGTTTCCACATTTGGAATGAAAATTCCTTGAAGTCGAGAACTGTTTAATTTTTTCTTTGTGGTTCCAGAATTTATAGTTATGCCTGGTATATATTTAATAACGAATGCTTCTTGATTGCTTGTTGGATTGAAAGGGTGTTGAGAGGGGGTTAGTGTTTCAAAGACAGAGGATCAATTTGAGAATAGTGTGTGGGAGGGACATAGGAACTATAACAAAAAGTCTGACCAAAAAAGACCCCTTTTTCATTGACAAGTTACAGGGTTCCAGAATTAACCTGAGTTTTTGCAAGGAAATTTTATAATTCACATTTATGAATTACAAATTTAGAAGAGATTACCAGGTGTTTTCCAAATTATTGTGATATTAGAATGTGTTTTCTCAGCTCTTTTAGATATATCCCAGAATAACATATGATATGTAAACAGAAAATTTTATCTAGACATCCTGGATGACTTTGAAAGAGTATCAGCATTGTTGTATTCTGACACATTGTGAGAAGTCCATCTGGTAATTCAAAGAACTTGTCTCTAACAATTGAACTCTTTTGTCTGCCTTTCTTTTGTTACGGACTTTTCAAAAGTTCAATAAAACTCTATTTAGATGTCTTATTAACATAGGCCACTTAAAAATCTTCTACTTTATGATTTCAGATAATTTTTGTTATCCTACTGCTCAAAGGAGGAATAAATAACAGTGAAGAGAGAAAATTAATATCTTTCTTATATAAGATTTTCAGAGAAGGTAGAAATCAAATGTCACCTGATCCATTAAACTTTTCTTTATCTTTATGAAGAGATTTTTTCCATCCTGTGAACTCTCTCTCTCTCTTGGTATATATATATACATACTTACATACATACATACATATATATATATAATATAATATATTGTTATATATAATCATATTCTGCTCTGTATATTTAGTCTTCTTCTATTATACATGAGCTCCAGAAAAGCAGAATCTACCTAGGGACACATTCTTGCCTGGTTGATGTTAATTTCAGCTTATTCAAAATGGATGAAGTAACAGGGTCAGAACCAGAAACTTGGGAAAAAGTGACCAAATCATAAAACTTGTCCTTGATGAGAACAGGAATATGAGGTGTCATCTGGTATATTCTAGATTTATAGAGAACAGATTGCAAGATCAGAGGAAGGACAACTTTGACTGGAGAAGACAGATCAAGAGGTTTACTTTTCTCAACAGTAAAGCTTGGATGACACAAGAAAAGTCTAGAAGAAAAATGGACTTATTTAAAGAAACCAACGTGTGAGTTGCATATTTGTGTATGTGCGTGTTCATATATACACACATATGCTAACAGAAATTTATTATATATATGTATATATATTTAGAGAGAGAGAGAGAGAGAGAGAGAGAGAGAGAGAGAGAGAGAGAATATGAAAACAAGGGACAAACAACTGAGGATAAATATGAGAGTGGCACAGTCATATAAAAATGTCAGGAAGACTAAGTCTCAGGATGAACTGGGGCTTACAATGAACAAAAGAACCAAAAAAGAGTTTTTTCTTTAAATGTATGTTGGTGACAGATCAAATAAGGGCTAAGCCTGCTGTTTACAGGTATAAAAACTGACAATAGGATTAAAGAAGAAATAGTGACTCAATTCATATTTAATTTTTGCTTTATCCAGAACATGATAACAAGGATTTCTGCCATCTGGAGCAAAAGAGTTTGGGAAATGACACACAGAGATTGGAAGAATAAGACTTATGATGGGAGGAAAAACAGTGCAAAGGGTATTTATTGCAGGGAAGATGATCCATCATCCCCAAGAGAATCAAGTCTGTGTCCCTCCAGGGTTTAGGATTAGGGGGCAGAGATCTTGGGAGAAAGGTACTATGCCAATAAAATAAGAATGGTGGCTTAGATATGAGTGAAGAAATGCGGTTGTATCATGTTGAAAAGGACTGTAAAATGCAAAAATCACAATGTTTAACTAAGGATTCTTATATTTGAGTTTATGAACTTATTTTTTGGGGGGGAGGAGAGGTCCAAGGGCTTTATTTTTCATCATTTGGTGGTGGTATACAAAAATGCCAGCAGAAAAAGGAAATAAAAGGGTTAGAGAACATAATTTATGACTGGTGGCATTTTACAGCACTTTCTCCATGATAGCTTCTAGAGAATGTTCTCTAGGAAGGAAGGGCTCTGGGTGCACAGCAGGGGCAGGCATCCTTAGGCCTCCCTATTGACACACAAACCCTTTCAGATCTTCCGGATCCAGGGCACTCCGGGTGCTCTGAGGGCATGCTGAGCTCCATCAGGTCATGTGCAAGCATGTTGTCCACAGCTGCGTCAGCCAGGATGTCCATCCAGTGCATGTACCGGGTAGGGAATCCGTGTGGAGCTTGCAGTTTGTATCCTTCCCATCGGATTCTGAGGTGGGCTGAAAGCTAACTTCAAGGATGGAGAAGATGTCACTCTTCTGTTCTTTCTGTCCAACCTTGTCATCTGGATGGTGGCAGTCCAGCATAAAGGTCTTCTCCGGATCGTCCTTTACATCCTCCGCCTTCCACAACCTTCAGGCTTTTGCTGTTCTTGGGCTGGTGGCTCATCGTCAAATGTTGGTAAGATACTTAAATATTGAATGTGACCTTGATCCTCTGGCCAGCTAATCTCTGAACTAACTTGGCCTCTGTCCCTTGCACAGCCAGTTTCCAATCTCTGGATATCTTGGGAAGGAATTTGTGTTTCTGGATTTTCCTTTCCTCTTTAACTTAATCTTTCAGGAATTCAACAAAGACCTTGTTTCCCTTGGTGTGGAGACCACACTGGCATAAGCCAGGTGCACTCCGGAGCAACTGCAGGAGGCTGGGGGCTCATGGGCGTGGGCCACAGGGCGCAGCAGCCATGGGGCCATGACCCTGAGGAAGGGACTGGAAGTGACCTCCATGAAATTATTTTTAAAAATCTTAAAAATTATATTTCAACATAATTGTTTTCCTTTGCAATCCTATTTATTTTATTTCATGCATTTAAAGACATAAACTTCAGAAGAGGTGCATAACCTTCACCGGGCTGCATGTCTCTTAAAGACTATAATAATTAACTCCCTCCAAAAAAAAATGGGAAGCACGGGAGTGCCATCAGTAGAAACAAGGAAGTTGGAAAGAGGAGTAGATTCAAAGGAAAAGATATTAAGTTTCAATTTACACATATTATATTTGAGATATCCATGGAACATCCATTTTAAAATGTCCACTCGACAGAAGGTAGTAAGATATTAGGGCTCAGGAGATAGCCAAAGTCTAGATCACTTAGGGTGATCTAGAAGGTCATCTCCAAAGAGCTGTTCACCATGAATTTTGTTATGTGAGTCACACGTTGTTCAATGTGTCATCACTTAATCTCATTTTAAACTATCAACTTTTTTTTCTTCTGCGCTACTTTTATGTGCACACATGTCAATTTTTGTGAATATTCCAATCGAAAGCCCAATTTCCTCAAGAAAGAGATACCCTTTTTCAGAATTTTCCATCCTTTGCCTATTTGTAAAGTTGCTTACTTCCATCTTCAGGAATGTTTGCAGTTGTAGAAAATGAACTAACACAGGTTTTTTAGTAGCCTACCACTGTGCTATTGTATCTAGTACAACTGCATATTGTTCCTGAGGTACCAGATTTAAGTGATTTTATAGAGGTGAGGAGGACCTAAATACTCTCTAGAAATAACTGTGGTGTTGATTTGATTATAGTCATTAGATAAAATATGGACATTGGAAGGGAAGATAAATTGCATGCATGACAGAAGGGCAGGACCATGGTGTAGTTGAAGATGAAGACATTTGATATCAGAGATGTCAGTGTTGAGTGGCGTAACTCTTACTGGAAATGGTTTCCAGAGGTCAAGTTTGGATGATGCTGTAGCAGCAGCAAGATGGAAAATGGCCATGTTGAAGATGAGGATATACAATACTAGGAATTTTGAGCTGAGTAAAAAGTCAGTTTTTTGTCTTATTGCCACTATCATTCTTACGCGCTCATCTTGATTGATTATTTGGAGTCATATCTTTTTTGATGAAGTTCAGAAAGAAATATTTCTGGAACAAGTTACTATACTGCTGTCATCATCACTGTTAGTATATTTATGAGGATCTCATTCTCATTTTTTATTAATGAGTTTCAGATAAAAAGAGTAGAGGGAAAAGCCACTATTTTGCTACTCTTATTTTATATTTAATGTTATTTAACTGCTGTACAGGAGGAGTTCATGCTCAGCAGTCATTCATGATAGAATTACAGTGGTAGACAAAATTCTAGGAATTATATGAACTTCATTCTTTCCCTAGCTATCTATGTTTTGGAAGTCTTTTGTTTCATGTATCTTAGAGTTTATGACTATTTGGCATGGTGACCTATTAAAATCAATATTTCACCAATCACTGTCATATGCTTTCAATTTTGGGCAAAAATTTGAGCTATGAAAATGTTCTGGTTCAATATACTTCATTTGTTGAGTTCTCCAGAATATTGCAGCATCTGTATTTGCAATATGAAGATTTGTTCTTGGTCAATGAAAGACACTGAACTTCTGATATATAATTCTAGCCATCGGGTCACATATTGCTAGGAGCTACTACTGTTTTTTTTTTCAACTGCAGTGATGCTTTTTATAGTTTCTGCCATTTCCTTGCATAATGTATACTGTTTACAAAGTCCAGACTCCTTAGTACAACTAAGAACTACAACTGTCAAGTAGTTGTAGCACCAATGCTATATTCACAGTGATTAGGGGGCCATGAATATCCTGGTGCAATTCTGAATTGCAAAATACCACAGACTCTCCACATGGAAGACAGAACAAAACATTTATTCAGACATCAGAAAGTCAAATCCACCTCAGTAACAAAATCTATACACAATAACAATGCAGAGGACAACACCATCCCCAAGCCTTCCCCCTGCTAGGCTTCCCACACACCAGCTCCATTAGACAAATCACAGACAGGCTTCCCTTAAACAAATGCCCTTCTCATACTCACAGGGAGCTGTGGGCTGGCCTACATCCTTCATTTCTTACTACTCTCTCACTATCTCTCAGCTCTGCTCTAGCTCTGCCTCTTCCAACTCCACCCTTCCAGCAAACTCTTCCCACCACAGGCTCCAGGCTCAGACTCAAGAGACCCAGGCCTGATCAAATCCACATGCTTAAGTCATTTATTCAATCCTCCTTTGTTGACATAATTTAATAATTTAATGAATGTGGCTATTACTTTTGTTCATGAAGAATTTTTGGCTCTATACTGGACTTAGCCTTTGCATAGGCTGTAAACAGAAGCATATAATTTCTGGTTACTTCAGGCAAATTCAATGATGTGTATTAAGAGCCTTTATATTGTCCAGTGTAATCTTATCTATTTATTCCAAAACTTATATCTGGAGGGTTTCGGTTCATTGACCAGGTGCCCTAAGAAATGTATCTCAATCCTCTTCTTTTCGGTGAGACATTGCTTATCATTCTATAACTGCCTTAGGGTATGGGCCCTGTAGTACTGTAATTGTTATTATGGCTTCCTGGTTTACTTAGATGCTACTGACATAAAAGAAGTAAACTCTACCTCAAAGCTTACACTCTTACTTCACTTCTGACCCTCTCAACTAATAATAGCAAGAATATAAAATCTTACTTAGTAATTGTGCTTTACAAAGTGATCCATCTATATCATCTTACTTAATCCTTACAGCAACCTGGTGAAGAAGGTGGAACAAGTATTATTATTTGAACCTTAGAAATGAGAAAACTGATAAAGTGAGATTATATGTCTGAAGTCATATATCTAACTACAAATGGCAGAGCAGGGAATTGAATTTTGCTCGTTTGTCTTCAAATGTAATGCTTTGATTCTCTAAAATTGTGATCCTATGCATCAATTGTGGCATTTGTTTGTCAGTTTTGAGAAGGTACATGGCAGATTCCTTTCCAGGGTAGTGAGCATGAGCTGAGTATTAGGATGAATTTCATCTCTACCTACTTGGGGACTGCATATTCAAAGCTCAAAGGGAAAAATTTAGTAGCATATGTTGTAAAATTGATAGTCTATTCTCCACTTCTATTAATAACTTAGTTTAATAATGTTTATACATTAGAGAAATATAGAACAGATTTTTAAGATATCTTAATAGAAAGATGATTTAGCTGTTGATAACTAGCATTTTAATTGTGAACCTTAATGATCTTTGAGGAATGAATTTTTTTTTTGCAGTGAGTGATTGGTCATAAGATTAAGCAGATCAGTGTGATAGGGTACAGGCTTTGGGAACCACCTTGAACCCTCTTTGAAAATTTCCACTTGATCTGGCATTCATCTGAGGCTGTAAGCCTTTCATTATTACTATGTACAAATGTTACCTTTAACCTAGCCTAGCCCTCCATTGTCTGCCCAGATCAACCTTCAGGTACTTCTTGATCCTATCTAACACCCATTCTCTTGGCTCTTGGCATCCAACCCTAGCCTACTGGCCACCCCCATCAAGATCTGCCGTAGATTCCCTCTTCCTTAGACTACTTGGCCAACCCTAGATCCCTCCCTCAGTCTTTCTGTATGTAATATCCATCTTGGCCTCCATAAACATGCCCAATTCAATCTGCTCTGCTTGCCAATACAAGTATCAAACAATAAAATGTTTGTTTAAAAATGCTTAGATTCACTAAGATACTCAGATGTCAATGCTCAGATTCCTTAAGATGTCCAGTATAGCAGATCTTTGATAAACTTTTTTTTCCTTCAGCTGAAAGAAGGCTTGAGTTGAATTCATTTGGGCAGGCCATGTGTCACTATTTTGGGGTCCCAGCACCCCTAAACCTCAATAAATGAATATAATTTTTGTGTTCATATGTTAGGACTTATTATAATGGCTGCAATGGAAGGTGTTTCCAATGGAGAGTTTTTGCTAATTGAGTTTGGTTTTTGTCTGAAAAAATATCAAACAATTGGGAAGAAGTAGCCAATGGTTTATTTCTCTGTAAGGAAATGGTTAAGGAATAAGTAGGTCTTCATTAAGATTTTAAAATCTTTTAATTTTTAAAAAGCCCATTTGTACCAAAGGAATATCCCAATATATGCCATTAACATACAGTTACATTTTTACAAAAAAAGAAAAACAAAGCAAAATCAAATGATATACTTAATAAATTTGCCAGAACATGGAATGTTTCATTATTATAGTCCCCACCCCTCTAACAAAATGAGAGACTGTGTTTCCTCATCTGTCCTTTCTAATGAAGATTTGTCTTCACATTTTGTTTTCATTTGCTTTAGTGTGGTCATTGCATATATTCTTCTGGTATGATTTTTGTTGATCTGCATCAGTTTATATAACAATTCCCTTTCTGCTTCTGGGCATACTTGGTTGTCTGTACCATTCCTTTACCATTTCCTTGAGACTGATGAAGTATCAAAGAGACAGCTTAAATTCCTTGCTCTCTGTTGAGATGGATGAAGACCCAATGTTTGAAACAACATACTAGAATCTCAAAACATAGAGATGCACAGGAGAACAAAGAAGGACTTAGAAGATGTTATCATTATGTCGTTATTCCTGACCTTGAGGTGCAGCCTTATCACTGTCCAATTATTTTGTAAAACTTTGTCTTAAGGTCTATAATAGCTTGTATTATAGAAATCATTGCTCACAATTTTCCCCCATGGACACACATAGCCCAGGGGAACAAAGTCATAAACACATGGGATATTTACTCAGGTATCTACAGTCTCAAGAGTTTTACTACTTTGACCGGTCACACCCGGTTCTCACTAAAAAATAAAATTGATTCCTTTTAAAAAAAAAAATATATATATATGTATATGTATATATACCATAATCATTTTCTGATACTAACCTCCTTCCTTTGAACTCTCCCTTGAGGTAAAGAAAAGCAGCAAAGAAAATAATTTATCACAAAATAATACTGTCTGACAGTATATAGCATTTAACACCCATGGCCCCCTGCCTCTGTAATGAAAAGTAGGAAATAAGTTTCATCTTCTCTGACTAAGATTAATCAATACGATAAATCTGGGATTGGGTCCCTGTTAGTTTTATATTAATTTACGTTATCATAATCATTGGGCAAATTATTCTCCTCGATATGATTTCTTTGATCTACATAAATAAATACAAATCCTTCCTATTTTTCACTTAAAATATTCATATTCATTACTTTGTAAGGTACAACATTCTACTTTATTAACCAACATACTGCAATTCGTTCAGTAATTCCTAGATTTATAGGCACTCACTTTGTTTCCAAATTTTTGCAACAACTCAATACGTTACTATGAAAATTTTTTCTGTCCTTGACTTTCTTGAAGTATATGTGCAGTAAACTACCTGAATCTCCTTCCTTCCTTCCTTCCTTCCTTTCTTCCTTCCTTCCTTCCTTTTTTCCTTCTATTTCTTTTTTGTAAATATTAATAATTTAGTAAGTCAATAAACATTTATGCCAGGCACTGTGCCAAAAACACTAAGAATACAAAAGGAGGTAAACAATAGCCTCTACTATCAAGAAACTCACAGTCTAATGGGGGGACAGCAAGCAAACACATGCATACAAATAATCTTTATATGAGTTAAATAGGAAATAATTAAAAGAGGGAAGGCACTGGAATTAAGAAGGGTTGGGAAAGATGAAGCCTCTAGAAGATGAAACCAGGGAAGCCAGTAGGGTAAGTGATGAGGGATAGAGTTCCAGGCATGGGGTACAGCCAGAGAGTATGTTTGGAACTGAGAGAGAGTTTCTTGTTCATGTAACAGCAAGGAGGCCAGTGTCACCGAATTAATGAACATGTGGTGAAGAATAAGGGGGAAAAGAGGACTGGAAAGATAGGAGGGGACTAGGTTATAAAGTAGTTTGAAAACCAAACAGAAGATTTTGTATCTGACCCTGGAGGTATTAGGACACCACTGAACATGAGACCTGCACTTTAGGAAAATAATTTTGGTAACTGAATGGAATTTGAATTGGAATGGAGAGACTCGTGGGGCAGACAGATGAGCTAGAAGGCTAATTTATCCTGTTTCTACTATCAAGCATATGGTCATTTTTCATTTCTTCTGTGTTTATTCTCCCAAAATGAATCAAATACCTTTGGACACCTCCTATTCCCTGATCATCCTATTAATTTTAGTTCTTCAGTATGTGTCTTATGCATAAAAATATCCATTTTGTAAACTTTTTGCTTTTCTGAATTATCATGAGGATCTCTTCAGCTTTGAACCCATTTTTCTTTGAGTAGTTTCATGACAGTCTCCATTATATCTTCTTTTCAAATCAGGAAACGTAGTTTAATGAGAGAGAGTGGTTAATCTGAGCTCAGAGATGGTTACTTATGGGGAATGACAATGGCAAGAACAGAAGAAGATATTTATCTAAAATCATCTTAGAAAAGTTTATCTGACTTTAGTGAAAGTAGTCCTTAGAAAGAAATAATAATGAAAAGTTTTCTTCAAATTTTGAAACTTTAGAAAAAATTAAACTGAATGTTTAAGTATAAATCTCTCCAAGGCAGACCATTTTAAAATGTATCCACCATCTCAGAACTCAGCATTTCTGAGGATAGTGTGAAATTGTGTAAAAGAAATTAGATTTGGAATTGGAAGGATCAGATCTCAATCACTTTTCTGTCACTTACTAGCTATATAGTCTTGAACAAGTCACATGACCTGTTTGATTCATATATAGTGTTTGGTATTATGTCAGGGGGTATGTGATGAAGATGGTGGCCCTGAATTGGACTTCAATTAGCTCAGAGGACAGTGAGGATGTAAATCCCAAATATTTCCTGGTACAAGGGGAGGAATAAAAGTTATCATGACCTTAGCATTTTTCATCAAAGGATGCCCTCAGGTAATCTGCAAAAAGTTATACCACACAGCTACTAATTTTCCTCATACCAGTTTTAAAAAATAGATTAAAGGTCCAGGGATATATATCCATGTAGTGCACTGTAGAGAATTATTAATTTTATCACAAAATTGCTCTCTACTCTGGGCCCCCTGTCTTCTGCTTCCACTAAGGGGAAAAGCAAATATCTAGTATATCTTTTAAGATATGTATTCTCTTTCTCATTCTGTAGTTTTGCATTCAAGATTTGGAACAAAAATCAAAACCAATAATTGTGGTTCAAAAACAATATTAAATAGCTGGAACATCTGAAGTTAGTCTTATTTTCTTTGACTCAAGGGCCACTGTAAATTCTGTACTGAGGGAGAAACCTAGAGCATGCACGGTGGGAATTGGTTGGAAATGGGGAGGTTGATAGTAATTATTAGGAAGGTGCTGATTTCAAAGGCCTCTGGTCTAGTTGATGAAAATCATTTGTGTTTAATCTCTCAGGAAACTGCTACTTTAGTACCTGCTACTGTCATACTTTAAGCTAGATGAGACTGAACAAAACATTTAATAGGAACAAGTTTTCAATTGGAGGATACCATGCCTCTGTTGAGTATCTTGCTTTACTTTGTTGCCTTTATGATAGAGAAATAGTTAGATGAGAAAGAAGTGGTGGTTTCCAAAGACATTGTTATCGGTAATAACAACTAGCATGGAATCATGTATGTGTGTGTGTGTGTGTGTGTGTGTGTGTATGCTTGTGTGTATATGTGTATAGATATAAATACACATATATGGATTATTACATTCCTTATTATATATACATTAACAGTATTTTAAGATTCTCCAAGTGTTTTTTAGGTAAATCATCTCATTAGTTCCTCACAGCAACCCCAGGAGGGGTTATCCCCCTTTTACACCAAAGGAAACTGAGACTGAGAGAGATTAAATAACTTGTCCAGGGTCACATAACTATGAAGTCATTAAGGCAGGGTTCAAACTTCAGTCTTCCAGACTCAATTCCAGGCATCCATCCATTATGCTACCTAGCTGTCTCATGAACAGAAGGACCAAAAATGACAATGTTCTACCTGGCCTGTTATTTCCATCCATCAACATTCAGCAGTCTCTGGCCAATCCCTAACCTGCTCATTGTAACTAATGGCCATTTCTGCATCTTTTCTTTTGACTGAAGATAGTCAATACCTTATGGCGACTTGGCAAAAAGAAATGATAACCTACTATCCCTTGGTTATGAGTTTAAACATTTGGCCCCTTCTGTAGGGGCAACATGAAGTTCCAAAATGCATATCCGTAGTAATGTCAATTCAGAAATGGTCTGTCTCTTAAAAGCCAATAGGATCAGAAAGACTTTCAGTCTTTGGAGCCTCTGAACTCCTCTTATATCTTATGCGCCCTTCTACTTCTCTCTGACTGGTGGCTGAGGGAGGTATAGTCCATGCCTCGAGAGAAGGTATTCCTGGTTTGTTAATGTCTAAAATGGGTGAAATAAAAACCACCTAGTCTATCATTATAGCCTTATTGCAAGAATCAAATGAGAGCAGACCAAAATAATAAAGAATGTTCATTCTAGAAGACTTATGATGAAACTTGCTACACATCTCCTGATAGAGAGATGATAAAGTACAAATAGAAACATTTTTCCTATTGTAGCTGTCCAACATAGACCATGTGGGATTTTATTGAACTATGAATGTTCGTAACTTCTGCTTTCTTTCTATCTCAACGTAAAGTTTAGGGTGGAAGGAAGGAGAGGTGGATTTATGTTAATTGAAGGCAATTTCAAAACAGGATCAAATGAGATAAAATATGTGAAAATATATGAATGCTTCTCCCTGTGTCTTCACTATTAGCATGCTATCTATGTCAGAAAGTGAGCTGAGAAATGCATCCTTCCTTGGCAGTATAAAAAAAGGGAACCCTCATGTTTTGCTTTTTGAAGTTTAAATAAAATAATTTTTCTTTTACACATTGAGTAATAGTCATATTATTGGATTTTCTAATAAGTATTTTCCATAAAGGATATATTTTATCCAGTCAGGAGTTTTAATTGCCTGATAGTAGATAGCTACTCCGAGTATGAGAACTTAGTATTATGCTAAATGCTAAAACCTAATTATCCTAGAAATATCTGGATTCAGAGCTTAAACTTAGAACTTTGTATGAAACATTTAGAAACAAAATGTCACTTCAAACTTAAGAAATAGTATGATGTCTATCCTCTGGGGTGGGAATTTCAGGTGGATCCCTGACATTGGTGGCTACAAAAATGATTTCCAAGTGCTTATGAGTCTATCTTGGGTGTAAATACAATTCAATTAAATTCACAGCATTTCATATATGAAGAAAAACAAAATAGTCAGTGACCCCAGAGTATACATAATGAAACTAACATCTTAGAAGAAAAAAGTGAGTTCTATGAATTCAAAAGTCTGGGCATCATAGCTTCAGCCTGCTGTAAATCTGTTCCACTTGAAGAAAGAAGTTCTTTTCAGAACCTGTACCTATAAATATATCTTTCACATCCTTTAAAAAAAAATAACATTTTTTTAAAAATGAGCAATTACTTTTAGATATTGAACAAGCATGATTCACATAAATATAGTTAGATAATTTTAGTTACCATAAGATTAGGAAGTTGCTTTTCACCGAAAATGACTTTTTATTTTGTAATTCCCTGAATATATCAGGAAAGGTGCTTAGTTGATGAAATTGATGCAATAAAATACCCCAGCTCTGACACAAGAGCTTTCTATCCACAAATACATTGTAGACTCATCAACTGTGTTCCATGTCTTGTTCTTGAATAAACTTTCTGTCATTTTCTTTTCTTTTTTTTATTTTTTTTTTGCTGTATAATCAGAACTATAGTTTTAATTTATTCTCTTCTACCTTCCTTATTACTATCTAAGGCATCATTCCTTTTTTAAAAAATAAATTTATTTATTTAACTTCTTACAATAATTTTCACAAAATTTTGGGTTCCAAATTTTCTCCCCATTTG
>JAQQSK010006870.1:0-14232 GCA_028658325.1 Potorous gilbertii
CTTGATTTTCAAAATCCTTTTTGAGCTCTTCCATGGCCTGAGCCCACTGAATATCTATTTCAGATGTTTGGGATACAGAGGCATTGACTTCTATGTCTTTCCCTGATGGTAAGCATTGTTCTTCCTCATCAGAAAGGAAAGGAGGAAACATCTGCTCCCCAAGAAAGTAACCTTCTATGGTCTTATTTTTTCCCCCCTTTTCTGGGCATTTTCCCAGCCAGTTACTTGACTTCTGAGATTCCTTTCCACACCCACCTCACCTCCAGATTCACCCAGCTAGTGCTTGGGGTCTGAGATTCAAATGCTGCTCCCCCGCCTCAGGGCTTTCAATGGAGGTCGGGCTGCTATTCAGTGAGAGATTAAGTACTGCTTCTCAGGTGGGTGCAGGGCTGCCTCACAAGGCTCAATTCCCTCAGGGGGTTTAGGTGGAGACCTTCAACAATGGATCTGAGCTCCTGCCTGCGTTGGGAGTCCCTGTCTGCTACTGTGTCTGCCTCTGCCTCCTGAGGGGCCTGATTTATGGAGACACCCCACTTCCTTCTTGGCCCACCAAACAGTCTCTCTCACTGACCTGTAGTGCCTGTGGGTGGATGGACCTTCGTGGGTGCTGGAGATTCTGTCCCTGAAGCCTGCTCGGATCTGCCCCCTCTTCATGCTGTGTGGCCAGGGCAGGGCTGGGCTCTGCTCTGGGTTCGGTGTGAGACAGACCTTTGATGATGGTTTTTAAGGTTTTTCTGGAACAGAAATCTCCTCCACTCTGTTGTTCTGTGGCTTCCACTGCTCCAGAATTTGTTAGGAGTTCTTCTTTACAGATATTTTATAGACTGTGGTTTCGGAGCTAGCATATGTGTGTCTTTCTACTTTGCCATTTTGGCTCCTCCCCCCTGCTTATCTCTTTATATAGATACACATTTCAATTTCTTCGCTGAATTGTAAGCTTCTGGAAGTCATAGAAATCAGTTTTTTAAAAATTGCATTCTATTTCCCAAAAAGCAGCTGTGACTGAATGAATGGAGAGCCACCCTACATTCTGCAAGACTTGGGTTCTACTTCTAATATACTACTATATTACCTTGGATGATTTACTTTGTCTCTTAGTACATTAGAAAGCTATCTAAGACTCTAAATTGCAGAGAAAGTGCTAAGGTTATTGATACAGGGAGCATCCTCATCCAAGAATTCCTTATATACCCTTGCAACTATGGGTCTATTTCCTCTTCCTGTTATACTGACCACAGGCACTAATAAAGTATTTTACATATAAGAAGGCATTCAAAATCAAATTATTGATGAATTATTGCAGCAAGGGAAGGGCTAAGAATACAGAGAATCTTTTCATTTCTATAGCTTGCTCTGGAATCACATTTTATTATTTTTTAGAGTTCTTGTTATTCTAGGTCATGTCTTTTCCTTCATAACCATAGTTTATTTTTAATATAACATTTTTATGGTTTTACAAAGAGCTTCCCACATAGCATTTCATCATTCCTTCTCAAAAAGTAGGAAAAGTAGATACTATTATTCTCTCTATCTTACAGATGAGGAAATTGAGAGTCATAAGGATCATACAACCTACAAACCGGGGTAAGATTCAAATGCAGTACTATATCCACTGTGTCTCATTGGACAGGACATAATATTGCATGAAATAATAATTAAATGAGATAACAGATGTAAAGTGCTGTCTGTTATCATCATCATCATCACCAACACCATCATTAGTGTAATAGATATTACAACTTCAGATATTATGAGGAAGTGAGAAAAAAGGAAAGGAACAAGTTATCAAATTAGGAGTGGTAACAGGAAAAGCGCAGTGTCAAATATGATATAGAATTTCCTTCTATGTTATGACATAATGTAGAATGCCATTCAAGGACTAGTCCCACTAGGTTAAGAGAGACCTGTGACCAGAAAGCTGACCAATGGGTAAATGAATTTTGGAATCACAGAAACTATATTATGTCCTCACTGATGATCTTTTGAAGCATTGAAACAGTACTGACCAAGAAGAGTCATCAACCCTAACAAATGAATGATATTCTTTTCTTTATTAGTGAACTTTTTTTATAATCACACACAGTCAGATTCATAGATTTAGATCTACAAAGGAATTTAGGGTATTCATTCCAATACTCTCATATTAAAAATTATGATGCATGTCCAGAGAATTTAAGTGACTTAACCAAAAGCATACAAAGAGAACTGACTGAGCCAGGATTTGAACCTGAGTTTGAATCCAAATGCAACGTTCTTTCACCTGTACCATGCTGCCTCTAGATCGGTACTTTGTGTGATATTAGAACGTGGTTCTATTGACAAATCATTTGGTGCTCTCTGCTGCAGTTTTAGTAGAATCCTTTAAAAATTCCATTTTCCTACCTTCTTTATACAGACTTCAAAAGGGTTTCATATTTATAGCTAGAAGGGACCTGAGGTCATATAAACCATGGTATAAGCAAATCCTTTCTCAGCAGTTTTTCTCGGTTATAATTGGCCATTTTGGTACCTAGATAAAGCAGCACAAAACTTGCCCCAACATCAACTTTCTCATTCATGATGCGAAAATAGTACAAGTTGTCAGGAACCTGAAATAATGTGGGAGAGACAGTGCTCCAAGTTTGGGTCTCCTGGACAGCGTTCAAGATGCCATAAGACCACTGAGACAGAATGAAAACAAATCTTTCTAACTCTAAATCAGGAATCTGGGGTAAGAGGAGCAAGGTGCAGTTGGGAATGAAATAGTTAGTTGGAGGTGTATGTGAGGATTAGTTTCCTATTTTTATCAATTATTCTTAATAATTTATATAATAATTATTCTTAAAAGTTAAATATATGTATGTCTCAATTTCCTCATCTGTAAATATTAAACTCACTTATTTCTACATATTTCTACACTATTTCTATACTACTGAGGAATGAATTCTGTCAAAAATTTTCAGCTCCACAATCCACTAAAAATTATTATTTTAAACTTAATCCCTTCTAAATTTCAGTGCCCTAGGAGGAAGCACTTTTTTTATCGCTTTAGTTATGACTGGTCTCAGAGGCTTGTTTTCTGCTTATTTCTACTTGTCTCTCTTATCTGCTACATTGCTTAAGTTCTGTGATGAACCAAGGTTCATCATCCCAGTCAATGGTAATGTCTCTGCCTTTGTGAGATATCCTTGGTGGTTGATAATAGTTTCTTCAATATTTTTTTTATTTTCCATGGCTATTGTTTTATACTTCTGAGAACTTCCATATTCATTATGCTAGGTTAGCCTTTGCATAATTCTGCTATTTAATATCATGTCTAATTGAGTAATACAAAATTAAATTATAATTTGCTATTATATTTGCCAATTGATCCATCAATGTGAAATTGATTTCAGTTAATTATTCCCATTGATATTATCCTACAATCACCATTATTGATCACTTTTAATCTCATCATCATACCCCATATAAGGAAGGGGAAGGCTGCATAAGAGAAAAGGATGGAGGAAAGAATCTGAGCAGTTCTTTAAGATGTACGTAGAAATAGCATTAGAAAATATTGAAGTTACAGTGATAAAATGTCAGTTTCCTAGCTTCCAACTAAGTTTAATGCAAGAATTAATATGTTGGGCACAAAAGGGGATAGGACAATATGCTCCAATTCCCCCAAGGTACAGACTTAGGTTATCTTTTCCCCCAATTTTGATTTCAAGAATTTCATAGGACCAGCAGTTTCTAACATATTTTCCATGTCCCAGACATCCTTTCCTCCTTATTTTACATCCTGATCCACTTAAGCTTCCTGTAAGCTTCCTGGTTTGGGGGCAAAAAGATCCCAGATCCATGTGCTTGATACTTTTCTCAGACTTGGTGGGTGCCTGAGAACGTCAGTCATCCTTTCCTGATTACTGACTAGACCTATTTTTAGATAAAGATGAGAGAGGTCACTGTATCCTTGTTGTATAATCTTGCTATATTGGGGCAAAAGTAATTTGTGCTGACTTGTGTGTGCTTAATATCTTTCCAATATGAAACCTGAACTAAGAGGGTGCTGGCTTTAGAGCCCTGTCTACAACAAGAATAAAGGGGATAGTAAGAATACTCCATGTCTATGTACTTCTTTGCAATGTTATAAAGTTCTTTCAGGAGCAATATTTTATTTGAAACTAAACTGGACAGGGAAGATATTATTGCCTTACTTTATAGTTCTTACACCCAGTCCTACCATGAATCCTCATAATGGTGATGGAGTAGACCCTCAGTTTTCAAACACAATGTCAGCAAAGTACAAGCTGTGACACATTATACTCCTAATAACAACCATGCCTACTTTCTGACTATTAGTGTAGCTCTGAAGCCCTGTGTTCAAGTTCCACCTATGATGTTTTCTATCTATTTTACCTTTAGCAAGTATCTAAGACTTCCCAGGCCTCCTTAAATATAGTGACTTCTCTTTGATATAATTTTCAACTTATCCTAAGTATATCTTGTTTGTATGTAGATTTTTGAATATTCTCCTCCCCTTTAGATGTTGAGTTTCTTGAGAGCAGAGACTGCTTTTTTCCCTTGTCCTTCTTTGAGTCCTCATCACTTGGCACAGTTTCTGTCACACAGTAGGCACTTAATAAATGCTTGTTGATCCCCTAAGGTTCAGTCTCCTCATCCACAAAATAAGACAATTGGATTAGATGGATCATCTTCAACTCTTTATCATCCTACATGGATGAAGATGTTCATCAATAGTAGACTTGCCACTTGGTGATGAAATCTTTGGTCAAGGAATCCCATTTGAAAAAAAAGACAAAATATCTCAGACTTAAGTTGTATGCATCCCTTCTGTTTCTGTAGTGACAGTAGGTGTGAGATGGAAAAGGGAAGAGAAAGTGCAAATAATTTTTAAACATTAACAAAGTTGTAAGTATTGCAAACATGAGATCCTTGTTCAGTGATCTTGACTGGACATATTATTAAGAGAATTGAATCATATCAATTTTGTCATTCCTGCTAAAAATGAAACCTGAAGACAAGGAACTGGCAGCAAAATGTTGAGGTTCTTCTTGGAGAGACAAAAAAGATATAGTTTATAATTTTTTCATAAATTTTATCATGTGTCAAATGGCAAAAAGAGGTATCATTTTATGAAACATTTAAGCATCTCATTTTGCAACACATGATGATAATTACTTTCAAAAAGACCACCAAGAACATTACTGTAACCTATCTAGCAGCATCTATTGATGAGGACAAAGAGACAGAGAAATTCTACAGAATTCTTGAGAAGACTTCCTTCCCCAATTAAATAAATATGTATTCTGATACTTGGAAACTTTTGTAAAAGAGAGGCAATGATAAAAAATTGGCAAAAAAAAAGGTTGAAAAATATTGTTCAGTCATAGTGAAAGATACAAAATATATGAACACTACAAAGAAGTATAACAACATTGTATTATGAGTTTTCTTTCATTTTTAAAATTTCATTTCATTTTTCAATGAGCATAAATATATTTTCTTTCACACTAAACTTCTTCCCTCAACATAGGGGGATAAAGAAAAAAACAAATGTATGTTGTAAAAGGAAATCCTTGCATTGGTCATATAATTAATATATATTTTATTCAGCACCCTGGATGTATCATCAACTCTCAATCAGGAAGTAGATAGCACCCTTCATTATCAATTGTCTGGAATCATGGTTGATTAGATTTCTTATAATTTTGAAATCTGTTACTTTTTACAATGTTGTGATTGTATAAGTTGCTCTGGTTCTATTCATTTTTTTCTGTATCAGTTCATACAAATCTTCCTAGATTTGCCTTAAACTATCCATTTTACCATTTCTTACGGCATAAGAGAAATGAATTAAATCCATAATTTGTTCAATGATTCCCCAATTGACATGTATGTACTAAATTTCTAGTTCTTAACTACTAGAAACAGAATTACTAAAAATATTTTTTTTTACATATTGGGTTCCCCTCTTCTCTTTGGCATATACACCTAGTGGTGATTTTATAAGGGCATGTACAACTTTATACATTTTTTGCCTATGAATCCACATTTTTTCCAGAATGACTGTACCAATCCATAGGCCCATCAACAGACCATCAATAAGCACATTATCCAGATGCCCCTTCACTATTTTCCATTTTTTCTTTAACTTTATAAATCTTCTAGGTGTAAGGTGGAATCTCAGAGTTATTTTAATTTAAATTTTTTAAATTATTAATGATTTGGACCTTTGTTACATGGGTATTGCTAGCTTAGACTTTTTCTTTAGAAAATCTATTTTGACTTTATCAATGGGGTAGCAATTTTTTCTTTAAAAAAAAGAATCACCAATCAAAGTTTGTGGTGAATGTTGAACAACATTACAAAACATGAAACTGATTACATTTTTTTAATAGCCAGTAAAAACTTGAAACTGATGCAGAAGTAATTTCTGAATCAATTGTATAAAATCAGACCATTTTCTTATTCAAGAAAATATAAAATTCAATACATTACTGTGGGAAAGAAGGAAAATGAGAAAAATTTTAGATGCAAATAGACCAGTTTTTTAAAAAACAAACTTTATTGTCCAAACTTGGAAATTTGTGAAAGAATGACAGAAATAGCAATTAATTATAATAATTTCTTTATAGAATTATAACTGATATAAATCAACTATCCCAAGCAAAAAAAACAACAGGGACTAAAAATCATCTTAGTCAACAAAAACTTGGTTTAATTAACAAATGGCAAGATACTATAGCTAAGAGCAGAAAATCTTTAGAATATAAACACATTTGTAAAATCTTTCAGAGATGCATAGTGGAAGATTATGCATAGTATTATTTCATAAAACAATAAGAACCATTGTAAACAAAAGTTTAAGAAAGATTGGCAAGAAACCCAAGCTATCGCCCAACCTGGGAACATTTTAGGGCAAAAAAAGAAAGCAGACAGCAAAGAAACCATAGAAAAGATCTGGAGGAAAATGTAGCAAGTTATTTTCATCATTAACCACAGTGGAGTCACCATATTTAGACTATAAAATCACCATCCTAGATATTATTAGACAGGATATGGAAATGGCACAAAAGAGATCAGCAACTGGAGAAGCAGCTGGATTAGATCAAATACACACAGAACAGCTGTTATGGAGATAATACAATTTTGAGAGTATTGAGGGATCAATTCACAAATATCTGAAGGAAGGGGAGATATCAAGCATAGCAACACACTCTAAGCTTACTCCTCACAAAAGATAACTGAAAGAACATTTATAATTGTTGATACATTTAACTACATTTGCTTCTATATGGGCATTTTTATATGACTAATCTATGTATGCATCAAGGGATACTAGATTAGAGCATTAGAAGGAAACACAAGTACTTATAAGTGATATTTCTACAGTAGACCATATTTTCATCATCAAGCACACATAGAGAATATGACATTACTGTGATTTTTATTTCATATATACAATATGCAAAGTTATGTCTATCTATCCATCTGATTAAGTTAAGCAAAATGCTGCATCAAAGGTTTTGATCTAAAGACATATCTCCCATACATGTAGAAATAATGAAATATTCCTAGAAAACTTTATCTTTATTTTGTTCTTTCATCATTAATATTAGACGAGACATGAAACAAACAAAAAACCAATTTGTACACCAATGGTGACCAAGGACAATACTGTTATATAACAGATCCAGTGCAGTCTGATTTGAACTATAAATTCCCGCAGATGGGGAGGGACTGCAGATGTTCCTTTGTGTTTATGAAATTATACTCATTATATGAAGTCTTACAGTTTTGCTGACCCTTTTGAATAAGATCCCAAATTGCTGAAAAGAGTTTGACCTAAGTATTCACACAGGAATAACATAGTAGTGAAAGAATGTCTATCATCCAGCCAATGATATGTAATTGGCTGGAATATTTATAAAGTGCTTGTATACATATTTTATAAATGGACAATGAATTTGGACTACAATTGAGCAGAAGGATAAGCCTGTACTCAAATGACTTTGAGAACTTGCCATTCTCTTAATGACCTTAAGCTTTACTATGAAAAATCCCTCTATTTTTTAATGCTAATACTCTCTCAATTCTGTTTTTAAAGACTGCAAATCAAGGAATGCTATAGTTTTGGAAGACTGAAATTGAAGCTCATATACAATAGATAATGGAAAGGGACCATGATGAGTAAGAGCAAGCTGCAAAAGATGAAAATAGTTATGAATTGGAGAAGAGAAATAAATGCTGCCATAAGAGAAATGTGTGAGGGAAACAGAAGATGAGCTGGACATAGGAGAGCTGTGTTCATCCTTTGTTTTTGAAGAGGACCATGACATCAGAAAAATGATGACATGACTTGCACTTGATTTTACTTTGAGTGACAGAGGGCTGTGCAAGGTCACCAGCCTCACTTTCTCCTCCTGAGCCATATGGATTCAATAACCAGATATTCATCAGGATGACTGGAGATGGCCCAGGATGCAATGGAAGACCTTGGCCTTTTAGGCTAAGGTCTTTTCAGGAACTCACTTAAAGTGAAGTAATGCCTATACAGTGAATAGGCCTCTTTAAAAAGTAGTTAGGGGGCTGGCCCCTTTAATAGAAAAGAAAAAATTATGAATAGATAAATCTTGCTTGGAGGGACAGGAGCCTCAGGATTGTTGTTTGGAAGAGAAATTGTTACTATTGACATTCACTCTAAGCCAGGAGAGTTCAAAAACAATCATTGAGTGGAAGTTGGTCAGGGATCCATTGTTGTTCAATTCATGAGCTTCAGAGTGGACTGGCTCTAAGATTTTAGGAGAGATAAGAAAGAAAGAAAAAAAGAAACAAAGAAACAAAGAAAAAAGAAAGAAAGAATGGAGGGAGGGTGAGAGGGAGAGAGAGGAGAGGAGAGGAGAGGAAAAGGAAGGGAAGGGAAGGAGGGAAGGAAAGGAAAGGAGTCTAGTCAATCTACTCCAAATTAACTGGGCCACTTCTGACCTTCAAAATTTACCTTCTTTTGGAGAGGAGAAGGAAAGAGAGAGAGCTAGGTTGAGAGAGAGAGAGAGAGAGAGAGAGAGAGAGAGAGAGAGAGAGAGAGAGAATGAGCTGAGTTATCCAGCTAGCTAGGTCCCCATCTAGGCAGCTCAGTCTACTCACAGGTTGTGTTCATTCTTCATTTTCACAGAGGACCATGACATCAGAGAAATGATGATATGACTTGCACTTCACTTTGTTGGGAGGGAGAGAGGGCTGTGCAGGTCACTAGGGAAAAGAAAGGGAAAAGATTGCAAGCAGGGAGACCAAATATGAGCAATATAAGCGAAAATGAGTGAGTTTCTGAATTAGAGTGGGAGGGAGAAAGAAGAGGATGCATGTGAGGGATACTCTGAAGCATCATAATACCACATCAATACTATTCTAATAGAGTTTTTCCATGGAAGGGTGCCCCTTTCAACTAACTACTCAAATTCAGAAAATATTTATTTAGACCTTATGATGAGAGCAAAGGACATTGGACAGCCTGTTAACTCTACTTTGATGTAAAGAGGAAGAGAGTAAAGCCTTTACTGCCCCAAATGGGGAACTTATACGAGGACAAGTACAAGAGTCACATAGGTTGGACAGGGATAATGGATGATGATCTGAATCACTGAAGGGAATATCTATAGCCATGTAGTACAGATACTTTTTAGTATTTGAATACTTTGTAGAAAAGGAAACAGGTTCACGGATTTATTCTTGCTCATGCAGCTGTTATACAGCAGAACCAAGACTTGGCCCTAGATCCTCTGGCTCTTTGTACAATGTTCTTTTAATTACAATAAGCTGTCACCATGATATATTTTTCAATCATTATATACCTTCAATTACGCAATCTATTTAGTTCTCTTCATAGACTTCATCCCCAAAGTAGATGAAATAAAACCTCAGCTCTGACAATCACTTGAATGTAGATTTTCATAAGGCCTTCATCACAATACTAATCACATACTTCCTCATACATCACATCACTCCTCTATTTATAGGTTCTTGAACTCTATGAGTAAATATTCATTAATTACTTACATATCAATGTTAGTAATGGGAAAAAAATACTCTCCCTAAGACAAGTATCAGGTAGGCTCAGGATAACTGATGTTGAAGGTGAAGCAAAACATTGAACTAAATAGCACTCACAGTTCTGTCTAGGTCAGAGTTGGGAAGTCTTCAGCCTCGAGGTCATATGTGGCCTTCTAGATACTCAAGTGTGGCCTTTTGACTGAGTCCCAGTTTTTCAGGACAAATCCCCTTTTATTAAGGGGATCCTCTTTTATTAAGGAGATCTGTTCTGTGAAGTTTAAATTCAGTCAAAAGGCTGTACTTGAGGACCTAGAAGGCCACATGTGGCCTCAATACCACAGGTTCCCCATCCCCGGTCTAGTTATGGATGAAGATCTGAATCACCAAGAGTTAAAATAGATTTGATGATAGTATGGGGTATTATCCTAAAAGAGCTGTAAGCATTTCCCAATGGAGAAGATTTAACACAGTAGCTGAAATTTAATGCAGAACTACTGAATAGGAGTAGCAGTTCAGGATAGAACCAGAAGCTCAACAGAGAAAACAACTTAACTGTCTTCAGAAAACGTGAAGATAATATCAGCACCTTGGAGAGAAGCAGGGCTCTGTGCAACAAGTGAGAATGTGAGGATTGACCTAAATCACAGAATCACAGAATTGGAGAATTGGAGTATAATAGATCATATCTAATCTTGCCTCCCTTCAATAGTTGACCAGAACTAAACATACCTCCCTGAGTCTTCCCTTTTTTAGACTTTAGATGCTGAACTATGTTGGTTGCCCTCCTCTGAACACTCCCCAACTTACTTAAACCACTCCGTTTTGTAACCATGGCATGCATAAGTGACTTTTCTTAGAAATGGAGATACTTGCCTTATTCAAACTTCCTCTGTACCTCCTTTCAATGCCTTGGCCTTGAGAAGAATCAAAGAAGAATCAGCCTATCTTTTTGCACTTTTCTTCTACTACGATTAAAAAAATTTCACAATAATTTTGAAGGCAAATGTATCTGAGACATTTTTAATTCCTCTTGAGTATTAGATCTTCCCTTCACATAATTGTCACCAGGTGAACAGTGATGTTTTGGAATTTAAATCTATAGGTACACAGCCTAGGCTTTCCCCAGATATGGAAAACAGAGATAGCAGGAAGAATGCAAGCTAGTTAAATATATTTCATCTTATTAATAAAATGATCCCTTTAAGAAGTAATTATTGCGATTGATCATTAATCTTTTGCCTTACTTGAAAAGGTAGAACGATATTTCTATACACTTGCCTATTGCTTTATGGGTTTATTTAAAAGGTGTTGGGATATATTTAGGATGGTGGTAAGAGTCATTGGGGAAGACAATCCATCCCAAAGAGTGTGTTCAAGGAGATTCATTGCATAAAGAACAGAGGACAGGAGAATTAATGCTGGGTTTAGTGCAGAGTCAGAGTCTTGAGAGCAGCAAAATGTGATTGATGGTGTGTGCAAGAGAGTCAGAACGTATTTGAAGGAAGCAGCATGGGCTTAAGAAAACTAAGATAAGTAAGGAAGTTTCCAGACTTGATTCACAGTGCTTGTGCTAGACTAGAATCAGAATATGTTAAGTCTGTGGTCTGCAAGCCTGGGATCTGATGTGAGAAAACATCATTTAGGTGACTAAATGATCCTCTGGGTTCTAGTCCCCAACCCCTTTTTAGGCACTGCTACCAGGATTGGGGAGCCATAATGAACTTTTGAGTTCGATGTGACCTCCATAAAGGAAGAAAGAAGGGAGAGATGCCCAAGTCCAAGACGTAGGTGAAAGTGATACACCAGCACTAGGTTCATCACTGATACTTTATAGGTTCTTCAAAATTGCTGTACTTTTAGACTTTGATAACATAGTTTGTTGGTATAAAGATCTTTTGATTGCCATTATCTTTTTCAATCTACTTTGGAATCTGTCTGGTCTATTTAGAGCTTATTCTCTGCTTGCAACTGGAGTTTACTTCCTGGTATTTTTGTTTCGTTTTCTTCTTTTTTTTTTGAATATACTTACAATATCAGTTATCATTTAAAGAAATCTGAAAATGACATTGTACAGTTTATAGAATCCCAGATCAACTGGAAGGGACCTCAGATTCCATCTGATCCAAATCTTTTATTTCACAGTAGAAGAAACTGAAGTGAGGGCCAAAGATATTAAAAGAATTGTGTAAAATCACAGAGGAGCATCAGAAGAGGCTCTTGAATCCACATCCAGACAGTATATCCTTATTTCACATCCTATAATAAATGGCTCCTATATAGGATGAAATAATCTGTCTATAGAAAGCACAACCAAAGACTACAATAACATTCAGTGATACGTAGGGAATTGTTGAATTGATTGCCTTGACTTTCATCTGGAAGACCAGACTGGTCCAACATCTTGGTGTAAGGCAACGGACTAGAACAATGGTAGTTTCCAGAACAAGATAGTTTCCAGAGGATCAATCCAAAGGTGGTGGAAAAGGATATGGGTGACATATACAGAAGGAAATGACAAAGAGGTGAGTTGATTTACTCAATGCAGGGCAATGTTAACTAGACATCAACAATAAGAAATTGGATTCCAAGGAGCTAACAAATGTTAGGGAGATTTTTTTGAAATTTCACAGTAACCCATGAACTTCTGATTTTTCAAGCCATTCAGCTCTATGTAGAGATAACTATCATCTGGAACTGAACTGACACAGAGCAGTGATTAGAAGAAAGTACAACGGGCCTTTAAACACCACTTGCTGAATGTTTTTGACACACCTACTACTGAAATTACTAAATTCCATAACACGGTTTAGACACTGGATGAAAACTTAGGCAAAACATGGTATAAAGCAAAATCAGAAAGTCACTTAGCCTCTCCAGACCTCACTTTACTCATTTGTAAAATGAGGACTTGAAACCACATGACCACTAAGGCTCTTTCTAACTCTGAATCTATGATCCTATGATTACAGGCTAGTTCCTTGATTACTAAACTTCAGCCGAGTACAACTAGGTCCCAATTAGTGTAAATCATGAATATCATGAAATGGCTTCATGTTTTCAGATTCACATTATTCCAAGCTATAATTATGAGAATATGGTAATTGGTTTTGGCACAGTTGATACATGCAATAAAATTTGAATAGTGCAATTCATAATTTGAATTAATTTAGACCCAGCTGTAGTCTAAATATGGCTTTATTTCAAATGTAAAAGCCTGAATCTATTCAATGGTTCCCAAGGAGTCCAAATTCATTTGTCACCAGGACTGCCACTGAAAACCTCCATAGGAGCTTAAATATTGACTTGACTCTAGTCTTTTGCTCTTGTTTGAAACTTAGTGAGGATGGGGCGGAGCCAAGATGGCAGAGTAGAAAGACTCACCTATGCTAGCTCTGAACCCACAGCCCATGGATTTCCTGTAAAAAGAACTCCCAACAAATTCCGGAACAGTGGATGCCACACAGCAACACAGTGAAGGAGATTTCCGTTCCAGAGAGCCCTGAAAAACCGATCCCAAATGTCCATCACACACTGGACGGGAGTGGAGCCCTCCCCTGCCCTGGTTGCGCAGCACTGAGAGGAGCGAGCAGATCTGAGCAGGCTTCAGGGATGGAATCTCCAGCGGCCACTAAGGTCCCTCCACCCATAGACACACAGGTCAGTGAGAGAGACTGGCTGAGAGGGGAGCGGGGTGTCTCTGGGACTCAGACCCCTGTGGGAGGCAGCGGCAGCGGCAACAGCAGAGGCAGTGGCAGAGGCAACAGGTGGCCAGAGGCTCACGGAGCAGGGAGGAGCTCAGCAGCAGCTCCATTACAGAAGGTCTCTGCATAAAACCCCTCAGGGAACTGAGCCTGGGAAGTGGCCCTGCCCCCACCTGAGCACAAGTAATTAAGCTCCCATTGAATAGCAGCCAGGCCTGCCACCAAAAGCCCTGAGGCTGGGGAGCAGCATTTGAATCTCAGACCCCAAGCACCAGCTGGGCAGACTTAGGCCAGGGTGGAGAGGACTCTCAGAAGTCAAGTAATTGGCTGGGAAAATGCCCAGAAAAGGGAAAAAAACTAAGACCATAGAAGGTTATTTTCTTGGTGAACAAATGATTCCAAGCTTCCTCTCTGACAAGGAAGAAAACTGCTTACCATCAGGTAAAGACATAAGAGTCAAGGCCTCTGTATCCCAAACATCTGAAATAGGTATCCAATG
>JAQQSK010006871.1:0-14231 GCA_028658325.1 Potorous gilbertii
GAATTATCAGTCTACCAGAAAGTAATGATGAAAAAAAAAGTCTGGACAATATCTTCCAAGAAGACATCAAGGAAAACTGCCCAGAAATACTAGAACCTGAGGGCAAAATAGTCATCGAAGGAATCCACCATTCACCTCCCGAAAGGGATCTTAAACTAAAAACACCAAGAAATATTGTTGCCAAATTCCAGAAATATCAAGTGAAGGAGAAAATAATCCAGGCAAATAAAAGTAAACCATTCAAATATCGAAGAGCTACAGTCAATATGACATAGGACCTTGTACCGTTTACATTAAAAAACTGAGGGAATTGGAATATGATAAGGGAAAGGAGTTGAGACTACAACCAAGGATCAATTGGCCAGCAAAGTTCAGCATAACATCTCAGGGAAGGAGATGGACATTCAATTAAATAAGGGATTTCCACACCTTTCTGACAGAAAGGTCAGAACACAATAGAAAATTTGATATTCAAATGCAGGTCTCAAGAGAGGCATAAAACAGTAAACAGGGGAAAAGAAAACTTGTTGCCCACTTTGAGCACACTGTGTACCTACTTAAAAGGGAAGATCATACTCATTAATCTTGAGAATTTTAAATCCATCATGAAATATAAAAGGAATACACAAAGATAGAAAGAATGGATGTAAAGTAAATGTTGTGACGACAAATGTGTGATTCAAGCATGCAAATGGATTGTAACAAGACATACAAAAAGGAAGAAGCAGAAAATGGCAAATTACATCACAGGAAAAGTACACAATTTATTACAGTAGAGAAAAATAGAGGAGGGAGATGAGAATTGATTGAGAGATCCTCTTATGTGATTGGATTCAAGGAGGGAACAACAAATTTAATTAAGTATGTAAATGTAACTAACTCTATAGGCAGTAAGAGGGGAAGGGGGAAAGAAAGGGGAGGGAAGGTTAAAAGGGAGGGAAGAAGTATTAAGATTAAAGGTCAGAAGAAGGAAGAGCAGCTCAAAGAAGGGAGGGAAGACTGTGGGAGATGGCGGTAAAAAATTAAAACCTTATTGTGCAGGGGAAGGGAGAGGGGAGAAATGAAAGCACAAATGGAGGGAAAGAGGATAAAGGGAAAGACTCAAGTAGTAATCATAACTGTGAATGTGAATTGGATTAATTCTCCAATAAAACGGGGATGGACAACAGCATGGATTAAAAGCCATAGTCCAACAATATGTTGTTTACAAGAAACACATTTGAAATGTAGGGATACACAAAGACTGAAGGTAAAATATAGTAGCAGAATATATGGTGCTTCACTTGATGCAAGAAAATCAGGAGTAGCAATCTTAATCTCTGACAAGGCAAAAACAGAATTAGATCTAATCAAAAGAGATGAGAAAGGAAACTATATACTGCTAAGAGGCACCATAGGTGATGAAGCAATGTTATTACTAAACGTATCTGCTCCAAGTGCTGTAGCATACAAATTCTTAGAGGAGAAGTTAAGAGAGTTATAAGAGGAAATAGACAGCAAAACTAGTGAAGGACCTCAATCTCTCCCTCTCTGAACTTGATAAATCTAACCTCAAAATAAAAAAGAAAGAAGTTAAGGAGGTGAATAAAACTCTGGATAAGGTAGATGTGATAGATCTCTGGAGAAAATTGAATGGGGATAGAAAGTAATATGCCTTTTTATCGCTTGTACACGGCATATATACAAAAATTGACCATGTGCTAGGACATAGAAATCTCACAATCTAGTGCAGAAAAGCAGAGATAGTCAATGCATCCTTCTCATATCATAATGCAATAAAAATCCTTTGTAATAAAAGATCATGGAAAGATGGGCCAAAAATTAATTGGAAACTAAATAATGTAATCCTAAAGTAGGAGTGGGTTAAAAGCAAATCATAGAAATAATCAATATTTTCATTCAAGTGAATGACAACAATGAGACAACCTACGAAATTTTATGGGATACTGCATAATCAGTTCTTCTGGAAAGCTTTGTATCTTTGAATGCCTACATGAATAAAATAGCAAAAGAGGAGATCAATAAATTGGGCATCCAAGTGAAAAACCTTGAAAAGAACAAATTGAATATCCCCAAGTAAATACCAAATTAGAAATACTGAAAACCAAAGGAGTGATTAATAAAATTGAAATTAAGAAAACTATTGAATTAATAAATAAAGCAAGGAATTGGTTTTATGAAAAACCCAATAAAATTGATTAATATTTGATCATCAACTAAAAAAAGAAAGAAGAAAATCAAATTACCAATATCAAAAATGAAAGGTGTGAACTAACCTCCAATGAGGTGGAAATTAAAACAATGAGTAGAAATTGCTTTGCCCAAATCTATGCCCATGAATTTGACAGTAAAAATGAGATGGATGATTATTTTAAAAAATATAAATTGCCCAGCTTAACAGGACAGAAAGTTGAATACTTAACCCCACCTCAAAAAAATAAATTGAACATGCCATCAATGAACTCCCTAGGTAAAATTCTCCAGGGGCAGAAGGATTTGCAAATGAATTCTATCAAACATTTAAAGAATAGTTAATTCCAATATGACATAGACTATTTGGGAAAATTGGGAAAGGAGTCCTCTCAAATTATTTTTTCCATATAAATATGGTTTCGATACCTAATCCAGAGAGAGACCAGAGAAAGAAAATTATAAACCAATTTCTCTAGTGAATATAAATGCAAAAACTTTAAATAAGATTTTAGCAAAAAACAAATTACAACAACTTGTCATGAGAACAATACATTATGATCCTGTACCAGGAACGAAGATGTGGTTCAATATTAGAAAAAATTATTAACTTATTGATCATGTCAACAACAAGCCTAACAGAAACCATATGATTATCTCAATGGATGCAGAAAAAGCTTTTGACAGAAAACAACACATATTACAATTAAAATCACTAGAGAGAATAGGAACAAATTCCATAAAATAATAAGCAGTATCTATCTAAAACCTTCAGCAAGAATTATATGCAATGGATATAAGCTTGATGCATTTCCAATAAGATCAAGGGTGAAACAAGGACCTCCATTATCACCACTATTATTCAATATGGTACTAAAAATGTTAGCTGTAATATTTAGAGAAGATAAAGAAATTAAGGAGTTAGAACAGGCAAAGAATAAATTAACACTCTTTGCATATGATATGATGATATACTTAGAGAATCCCAGAGATTCAAGTAATTAAAGCTGCCTATAGTCCTATGAAAAAATGCTCTAAATCACTATTGATTAGACAGATGCAAATCAAAACCACTTTGACGTGCCATATCACTCCTATCAGATTGGTTAACATGACAAAACAGGAAGATGATAAATGTTGGAGACAATGTGGGAGATTTGATCACAATTTTTCGTGGAGCTGTGAACTAATTCAACCATTCCATGGAGCAATTTGGAACTATACTCAAATGGCTACATAAATATGCATACCCTTTGACCCAGCAATACCATTTCTAGGACTGTATCCCCAAGAGACCGTAAAACTGGGAAAAGGTCTCACATGTACAAAAATATTTATATCAGCACTCTTTGTGGTGACCAAAAACTGGAAATCAAGGGGATGTCCATCAACTGGGGAATGGTTGCATAAATTTTGGTATATGAATGTAATGGAAAGTAATGTGGTGTAAAAAATGATGACCAGGAAGACTTTAGAAAGCCCTGCAAAGACTTATGTGAACTGATGTTGAGCTTAAGGAGCAGAACCAGGAGAACTTTATACACAGTGACAACCACAGTGTGTGAGAATCTTTTCTGGTAGAAATTCATTGCAATGCAAGGACTTAAAAAAATTCCCAATGGTCTCTTAAGGCAAAGTGCCTTCCATATCTAGAGAAAGAACCATGAAATTCGATCACAGAGTGTAGACGATCATTTTCTTTTGTGTAATGTTTTGGTTTATTTTATAATTTCTCCTATTCATTTTAATTCTTCTATGCAACATGACTAAGCTGAAAATGTGTTTAATAGGAATGGTTGTGTACAGTCTATATAAAACTGTATGCCAACTCATGGAGGGAGAGGAGAGGAAGGGGAAAGGAGGGAAAGGGAGGGGGGAATCTAAATTATGTGGAAGTTATTGTAGAATCTGAAAACAAATAAAACGATAATGAAAAAACAAGAGAGGCAGTGCCAAGATGGCAGAATAGAAAGACATATATACTCTACCACCTCCCCAGCAGCCCACAAAACACCTGTAAAAGAATTCTAGAACAGAAGAAGCCACAGAACGACAGAGTGAAAGAGATTTCTAGCCAAAGGTAACCTGGAAGGCTGACAGGCAAGGTCTATCCCACTGGATGCTGAGTGGAGCAGAGCCTAGCCCTGGCCACACTGCAAAAGGAGGAACAGGACCTGAACAGGCCTCTAGTGCAGAATTTCCCAGATCCCTGAACCCACGAGTGACAAATAAATCTTCAAAGGTCAATTTTTTATAGCTTTCCCAGCTTGCAAGAGGGGAATAGGGTCCCCCAGAACTGGCCCCAGGTGGCAGCTGAAGAAGTGGCAGCAGCAGCAGGCAGGTATGGTGACCAGAGAAATAGCCTGGGTCCATTGTCCAAGTGGCTCAGCTTAAAGCCTCTTGGGGAATTGAGCAGGGGATCTGAACCTGCGCCCTGAGTGGTAGCTCTGCCCTCACCCAAAGTACCTGTGGAAATTGAGCTACAGTGTGCTTTTTCCTGGTAAACATGGAACTTCATTGCAAAGCAAGGACTTAAAAAAATTCCCAATGATCTTTTAAGGAAAAATGTCTTCCACATCCAGAGAAAGAACTATGGAATTCAATCGCAGAATGTAGCAGATCATTTTCTTTTGTATTAGGTTTTGATTTGTTATATGATTTTTGGATTCATTTTAATTCTTCTGCACCACATGACTATAGTGAAAATATATTAAAAGTTATGTATGTGTAGAACCTATATAAAATTGTATGCCATTTCAGGGAGGGAGGGAGGTGGTAGGGGAAAAAAATCTAAGTTATGTGGTAGTAATTGTAGAACACCTACAAAATAAAATTTAATAAATTTAAAAAAAGAAATGCAAGCAATGTAAAAACAAAATATTTCAATAAAAATTTAAAAAAATAAATAATTGAATGTTGGTAGAGGAACATCTGAGCTTAAGTCTAAAATTAAGTTATTAGGTTTAGGATTTCAGGCACAACAACTAGTTAGGGTCCTTTAATTCTTAGTAATAGTATGGAGACAATTGGGTCAAGAGCTTTTGATGTTAGCATACATAGTGATTATTATTTTTCTCTCAGTCGGCAAATGTTAAAAGAAAAAAAATGGTTTGTGGTTTATATTTAAATGCTTTAAAAGCAGCCTCACAAGACCAGAAACTAGGATTGTTTTATGATATAATATGTGCTGTGTTAAAGATGACTTTATTTTATTTATGTAAGTACTGAAGTCTCTTATTGATTCCTTAGTGAAATTTCATCTTCCTGATGGGGGAAATAAATAGTGGAATAATGTAAAATGTAAAAACTGGGTTCTAATGTGAACTTCTTAAACAGGAAAATTGGGCAAAGTTCCAATTTTGATTTTTTAAGAGTGATAAGTGTATGAAACTTAGGAATGGTCATGTAAAATGTTGTAAAGTTCAGCTTTGTAGGAGAGTGGACATCTGGATTTCTACAAGAAGATTAAGGGAAGAAGATTCTGAGATACTGTGCTGAAGATGGTTTGAATGAGCATCCAGACCAGAAAACTGCATCAGATCATGTTCCTCCGCAGACTACTGTATGAGATGGAACCTTTGAATGGACAATTCATTGATTTACCTTTGCATTTTGAATCTCTGAATTTATATTTATGAAAAGGGACTGTCACCTTGTAATTTGTCAATGAGGAAATCAACTTTTCTCCCTTTCCATAATCACATAAAGGGGAGATAGATGAAGGGAAGAATTCATAGAGGAAAACGTGGGAAGGTATTTATTGGATTTAGGTGTGGAAACAGGAATTTTAATAAAGAAAAAAAACCACTTTGTTCGAGCTAAATCTCTCCCCTTACTGTATGAAAATAGATGACAATGGAAAGCAGTAAAAGAAATCACTAGGAGTATTAGAACATTGGCTCATGTTTCTGTTCAGACTTGAACATCACTGTTTAACACTTCTTGGTGGTCCTAGTTCAGAGATAGCTGGTGGAAACAATTATTTCCATCAGTGGACTTATACTCCTCCCAATTTGTCTTCCTTGCATGATACAACAAATAGCCATACTAGTACAAGATTTCCTTTCAAAGGCAGGGCAGAAACTAAAGCTGAAGGGTCGGTTAGACTAATGATCTTAAAGAGACAAGATTGGACACCAATCCAAGATAGGGAAGAAGATACGGTGGATGATTTAGCAGAGGCAGCCTTCTGAGAGGGTCTTCAGAGGGACAAAATAAGAGAAGGGATTTAGTGAAATCAGGTTAAGTGAAGAATTCCCCAAACCCCCACCTTTCCTGCCAAAGCTAAAATAACTATCTCCCTTGGGCAAATAAAATTCTGCAGGATGGAGAAGAACCACCAAAGTTCTGGTCATGTGACCCGGTGGACCCTTCTCCTTCACTACTGCCACATTAGCATTCTTCCCTTAAGTTCCATATTCGATAACAAAAATCCTTATTGGTGAGCAATGACCCTTTCCCTCTTCTTTTTCTCTGGGGTAGATTCCTGTATTTAGATGGTACACCTGGACTCTCAACCAACTGGAAGAGAGGCTAGTGGGCTTCTATATTAGGGACTCTATAATGCTGCACTCTGCTTGGCTCAGGTGGACCCTCTTGCTAACACCACCCTTCTTATGAGATTGCAATAAATTCATTTTTGCCTTCTAGAAAAAAAAGCTCATTGTGATTTAAATGGAGCTAACTATCTGACTGTTTTTAAATATAAATTGCTCTGGCTTTTATTGAAAGGCCAATAATTGGTCCCAGCTCAAGTATCTTTTGTTTATTGTTTGGATTTTGATGACCCACAGTGAGTGTAAATAGTATTTTTTTTTTGTTCTGAGGGCCTTTACCTCCAACAGTCACTCTTTTGTGAAGACAAAGTAAGCTGTTTTTGTCTAAATTCTTACCTTGCCCTTAATCGCTGAATGGTGTTGCCTCAGATACACTGAGATCTAGGAAACTGTAGTGCCAATACAATATTCATAGCACCTACCACGGCCATGAATATTCTGGCACAATTCTGAATCACAAAATACAACGAATTCTCCACTTGGAAGACAAAACAAAACATTTATTCAGACTCCAGAAAGCCAAATCTATCAGAGTAACAAAAATCTGTACGTGGTAACAATGCAGAGAACAACACTGCCTCCAAGCCTTCCCCCTTCTAGGCTTCCCACAGGAAGCTCCATTAAATAAATCACAAGAAGGCTCTCTTAAACAAAATCACAAACCAGGTCTTTTCATTCCCACTAGCCAGCAGCATGCTTGCCTGCATCTTTCCTATATGTCTGTTTTCATGACTCACTTCTTTTCCGCTCTGTCTAGCTCTGTGTCTTCCTGCTCCAACCATTCAACAAACTCCTCCCACCACAGGCTCCATATGACTCAGACTCTTGTGATTCAGGCTTCCATGTGACTTAAGCAGATCACATGAGACTATTAATGGATGGGAAAGATCTTCCCTTTAAGAAGCCAAATTATATTAACAATTAGGAAAATGCATCATCAGTACAGAAAGACTTCAGCTTAAAAAGGCCAAGGTCTTTCACTGCATCCTGAATATACTGAATCCTCTCACTACAGGATGATGATGACTCTAGGGAAGAGAATGAGGCTGATCACTTTGCACAGCTGTCTCACCTAAATACCTAAATGTCTCACTCACAAGTCAAGATATCACCCTTGTGATATCATTGGTCCTCTTTCACAATGATGGACAAACAACAAACAGAGGGAATGGGATTACTGTACCCAAGGGAGCAGAGAATAGAAATATAGATAGGATTTGAAATTTAGCTTGCCTTTGAAATTTGTTCTGGTCAGTAATTCTTTTATCAGAAACACCTATGTTGAAATCTCTCACACTTGCTTTGTGACCTTGTGTAAATAACTTATACTTTCTTGGTTTCAGCTTTTTCATTAAAAATGACAATGAAGAAGACAGCAAGCATTTGTTAAGTGCATCCTATATGATAGGCACTATGTTAAGTTCTACAGATACAAAAAAGCAAAAAAAAAAGACTGTTTCTATTCTAAAGGGGCTTACATTTTATTAGAGGAAGGCAACACACAAAAGGAAGCTGAAAGACAGAAAGGGAGGATAGAGGTATCTACTTGCCCTGTTATGTTCCATAAAGTCTGAAGTGCAGTTGAAAAGAGTAAAGGTTTAAAAAGGGGTCCCTCTTCAAAACCAAAGGGGAGACTCTAGAAGGAATTTATAGGCTGACAAAAGGAGCTGTAACGGTGGATGAATTTTCCAAGGTGAAGAAGCCCCATGTACTGAGGGGCGCTCTACAGTTAACCTTCACCACAGGCATGATGTTGAAATCAGTTTTAAAGTCCTTTCAACCTGCCAACATTCTAAATAAAAGAAAACCAGTTTGATTGTCACAGACTAGATTTGTTTTCCGTATTTATAGCAGTTACTTTTGTAGTGGTAAAGAACTGGAAATTATGTGGATGCCCATCAATTGAGGAATGGCTGAATAAGTTGAGGTGCATGATTATGATGGAATGATATTGTGCTATAGTAAATAATGAGCTTAATGAACTTAGAAAAACATGGATAGGCTTGTACAAAATAGCGAAGAATAAAATGAACAGAACCAAGAGAGCATGGTATACTACAACAAAAATATCATTTTAAGAACAATTTTGAGTGAATAAGTGATTTTCACTATTATAAATACTCAAATTAACTACAGAGGACATGTGAAAGAAGATGCTTTCTGCATCCAGCGAAAGAACTGATAAATGCAAGTATGTATAGAATGGTTTTACTCACACACACACACACAGACACACACACACACATGCACTTTTGTAGCTATGTCTAGGGTGTTGGGAGAGAAAAGAATAAAACTTACATAACATCATACATTTAAAAAGAGTAGACAGAAATACATAACAGATCTGCATTTTCATATACAATCCTCTTTTCCCCCCTCTATTCTACTATGCAACAGAAAAGCTTATTTTATTTCTTAAGCTCAGAATAAAATAAATAAGACTTTTAAAAAGTTGAGGAGCAAATTGTCTCAATTGCTTATCATATTTTTTCTTCTCATTTTTATTGTTTTTTTATTAATTCTGATCATAACTCTTAAGAATAGAAGGTTTAGATATACCCAGACAGTTAACTCATGTGGTATAACCACTACAATAATAGGAAGACATTTCTTGAATCTTATGCTATAAACTATTTCATTTTTATCACAATTTTGGTGCTTGCCATGATCAATGGCTGTTAATTCTTGTCTCAAAAATGTTTTCATGATATAAAGACATGAAGCAATTGTGTAATGCACAAGCATTTGATTTTATTCCTTCCTTCTGAATCATGCTTTCTTACATTTTTTTCCTTATTATCACATTTTCCTGTTTTTCCATTGAATTCATTAAGTGTCAGAGTAAGTAATTTTTGCTTAATTTGGATGGGTTTTATCAAATGATAGATAAAAATAAAAATTAACAAGTTTATGAGAGAAATAGGAAACAAAATAATCGGTAAAATTTTATTATGAAAGAATATATATGTACAAAATTTCATATCTGAATTCAAAAAGGAACTCACTGGCTAACATTTTAGATTCAGTAGAAATTAGACGTGCTACAAAAATGGAAATGATAAATACTAACTGGATTATGGAGTTGGGTTATAGGAAATCATATAAAATTGTGGAAGATGCTATTGATCTATTCTGGGGGAAAAAGAGTGGAATAGGGAAGTGACTAAAATGTCTATATCTTTCAATTAAGAAAATTTTATTACCACAGATGAAGTGGTAAATGGAAAGAAAACATTTTATAAGAATGAAAATATCAGTGACAGCGTTTGTGATAGGAAAAAACATAAAAGGGTCAATATTCATTTAGGATAGGTGAAAATTGTCATGTTATATTATATAATAAACATGATAAATTCAAAGAAACATTAGAGGATACTTATTACCTTGTGCAATAGTGAAATAAGTTAAAATTGAGGTAGGAAAGGGAGCATATACAATGTCCATAAAGATTTAAATAAAAAGGATGAGTAAATAGAACTAGATACTCTGTAATTATAGCAACCAGAAAAGAGATGAAGAAATATGTTTCCATTTTTCAGTAAAGATTTGGAAGAAAATGGACATGGAATACCAAAAAAGAATTTCAGCTATAGTAAGTGTTTTAATTGATTTCCTTAACTTTTTTTTAATGTGAAATAGCTTATTGGGTGAGGAGTTTGTATAGGTATATTCCAAAAAGATTATCATATAAAAAGCAATTAGCAAAATTTTAGATGCAAATGCATAATATATATATGTATATATTTATATATGTATATTATACATATTATACATATGATATATATGTATATTTATGTGTGTATGTATGTATATGTGTGTATATATACACATAATGTAAATGTAATAAATATTCTCTTAAGTTCAATTGTCTTAATGAAGCTTAGTTTTAATAAAATGAATTTCAAAATTGTGCACTTACAAAAATTTCATTATTATTGTTTCTGTAGTAAATTGCTATTGTAATTCAAAGACGAATAAGGGTCTATGGGAACAGAGAGCAATATACCTAAACATAAAGACAAAAAGGAGTCAAATAGAACCTTCTATTTAGACATCATCTACTTCAACCCTCACCCAAACTATAAGTCTTTTCTACAATATCAGGCATTTCTTTAATATTTTCAGTGATGGAGAACTCACTCTACACTAAAGCAACCCATTTCATTTTTGGAAAGTCCTAATTATTCTGGAATTTTTCTTCCTGTTTAACCAGAATCTGTTTCTCTTTAACTTGGATTTCTGTCCAGCACTGCTACTACATCTACCCTCCTGAGTCACTGAGTCAAGTAGTATAAATCTAATCCCCTTTATTCAAGAAACGAATCTTTTTTTTTCTAAATGAGTATTAACCAGAGTCTATGTCATTGTGGATTTCAGGTCTTGGAATATATTTGAAAACTCTAAAACTAAAAAAAAAAAATATGACAGTTATGTCACACCCAATATTTGTATACCCTAGTGAAAGTCTGAATGTTATACATTCCTTGTACTTTTGTTCACTGGAGATTTTTTATCTTCATTATAGCACAGGTATAGAAATGGAGGTAAATATAATAAAGTAATGATGATAGTATCTGTCATTTTACAATACCTACTACACTCCAGATACTATGCTAAGTACTCTGAAAATTCTATTTCAAATGATATTCACAAAAACCCTGGAGAGGGTGGGGTAGGTATTAAAATTATTTGAATTATATGGATGAAGAAACAGGTAGATAGAGGTTACATATCTGATCAAGGTCACATGGTAAGTATCTGAGGCTGGATTTGAACTCAAGTCTTTCTAACTCTAGGTCTGAAATGCTACCTTCTATTGTAACTAGGGGTGTGTGTGTATGTTGTGTGTGTGTGTGTGTGTGTGTGTGTGTGTGAAAGAGAGAGAGAGAGAGAGAGAGAGAGAGAGAGAGAGAGAGAGAGAGAAGAGGGAATAAAAGAGAGATCTTTATATTTGTATTCACACATCTATGTATTTTATTTGTGTATACATACATATATGTGCAGGTGTAGATATACCTCATTACAGATAAATATGTAGATATAACTATTGATGTATCTTAGTAACAGAATACAAAATGTTTATATATCATGGAGTGGTCTTTTATGAAAATGAAAGTGAATTTTTAGAAGTAATATCCGTAACTAATTCTTGTGAATCTCTTCTACCCTCATTAGATTCTTTTAGGTTCTTATCACACAACAAAAATCTGAGATAATATTCTTAAGATTTGCTATGATTCCATTTATTTCTCATTCCATCAGACATAGTTTTTTTTCTTAAAGAGCTAATTTTTTAAAAAAAATTTCTTACCTCAAACTATTTTCTCCTACAGTATTAAAACTTTAAGTTTTAGATTCTAACAGTCATCACATCATCACCATCATCATAGCCATTTCCATATGTGAATACACATAATTTTTAAGGGCTTAATCACCAAGGTCGATTCTTTTGTTTGGTTTTATTCAATGCAGTCAAGATTGTATAATTTCATTTGTTTTGTTTTTATCCTTGCTCTTTTTTATATTCTTGTAGTCGCCTTTTACTACCCACTGATAAATACATATAATGATAATTTGAGCTAATTTTTAGCAAATATTATCCTTTCATAATATAACAAGAGCAAGATTCTTTACTGGTTCTGAATTAAATACTTAGCGAATATTTCATTATACTGTACATGTCATAATACTGTGTTTGAGGGACTAACATCTGGGTATATCATAAGCAAACAAATTCCCACGTATTTATGGATGAATGCACATGTGTACATATATGAGTGTTTCTAAATAGCTTTAGTGAATTACAAATGAAAATATTTCTGTTTTTAGCAGATTTCAGGAATGTAATCACGTAATTGTTTTAACTGAATAGAAAATTCATACAATTTCCTTGAGATCACCCAATAAACATCATCTAAATAATAACATAATGTTTTCATAGTTCTTATATATTTTTCAATATTTTGGTGCTTGAAGTTAATAAAAGTACACTTAATTTAACATGTCCTTGGGAAATATTTTTCAAATAAAAATTAATATCACAATCAAACCTCTCTGTAACGTCACAGAAAAAAATCACCTGAGATATAATTATTACAGCAGGTTTTCAAGTATTTATCTATAAAGCAAATTTGTCACTTCGTTGTTAATTAGAAACAATGAAAATCTTTTTGTACAGAGGACTGTTTATGTGCTAAATTCTTCATTGTACTTTGAAGATATCAAGTATTTCACTTTTTCTCATACCTTGGTAAGAAGTTGGATATTGTAGTCCGTCTTTTCCAAGCAAAATATCTCATCCTCCTTTTCTTTTATTGTTTCTACCACTCTCATTCTAATTTGGTCCATTACAACACAAGAGGCTGTCAAAGTACTTGGTTCCATTGCTGTTAAGCGTAATTCTATAAAACATAAATTTATTAACCAGTTAGCATGTACAAGATTCTACTTTCTAATGATCCAAAGAAAATTAAAAAAAAAAATCCTTCTCCTTAAGGACCTTATATTCTACTGGTGTGCCTCTGTAAACTCTCCCAAACTTCACAGAACGTAGGAGCAAGTTATGAATGAGGATGAGAATTTATACTCAAAATGCTTTCATTGAAGCATAATTATTTCTAGTTCTAGTTTTTCTTTTCATTTGTTTATTTCCCTTGATTCTAAGGGAGGATTGGTATTTTCATTGGAAAAGTTGTTGGATTTTCACAAGAACCAAATTAGAATCCCGGTTCTGCTACTTACTAGTTGTCTAGTAACCATTTGCAGTTCAAATATTTATAAAATAATGACAATAAATCAGTTACCAATTCAGGGGACACTCAAGAGTTAATTGTAAAACAACTAGCGAAATAATTAAAATAATCACCATTTTTAAGCACACCACTTTAATCTTGGATGACTTTGTACATTATGTAAATCATCAAGGAGAAGTGGAAGCCATATGTAAGAAAATAAACCAAAATGAATAAGAAACGCCTGGAAATTTCCTTCTAGTATCAAATCACTAATTGTGTGGTCTCTGAAAATGCTGAATATGTCTACAAGGACATGATCAAGGTTTTTTTTTTTTCTCGCATATTTTTCATGATACCTTTAACATAAAATGAAAAACTCATGTTAGTTATTTGCTTTTCAGAATCATTTGTCCTTTTATTAGGTTAGCATAAATTCTTGAGAAATGTGACTTTATTTAACGCTGTTTTGTGCTGAAACGCTTTTTTACCATTAGCTATATGTTGTAATATGAATTTTATAACTAAGGCAAAGGAAATTGAGTGAATACAAGAATTTTTGAATTCCTTGAGTTTGTTCAATAGAAACAACTATTAGAAATGGCTTAGGGATATAAGATTCTTGTGCTATCAGATTTTCCTCTGTCATAGCTTTTTTTTATCATTTTCTTTTTTTTATTTTTCAAATAAATTTATTTAATATTTTACATTCATTTTCACAAGATTTTGGGTTCCAAAATTTTCTCCCCATTTG
>JAQQSK010006872.1:0-14231 GCA_028658325.1 Potorous gilbertii
TCCTGGAGGAGGACCAAAACGACATCACTATGTTGGGGTCAGTGTTCAGTGTATTTAACTGCAGTTGACCAGATCAAGATGAGTTTGGAAGGCTCTGCCACAGATCACGCATAAACAGTCCATATAAATTTGTTTTATTGAAATATAAAAGCAAGCCCTACAAATAGGTTTCCATTTAAACATGGTTTAACAAAAAATTGGAATGATCAGTCAAATTCCCTGAAGTTGTGTGGCTAATCAGGAGGAGCTTTAGAATGTTACCTCTAGTTCTACTCAGGATTAATCTTCATTTAAATCACAAATGGGTGCGTAAAAGTCACACTTTACCTATACTCGGTTTTCCTTTCCATCCCCCCAACTTAGGAAATATAAAATTGAATGGGATGCCATCCTATTGAAAAATCATAATTTACTTTCATCAATTTCTTCTTTTCAGTCCAAAGGCCAATTCTCTCAGTCTCTGCATTATGATGTTAAAAAAAAAACCCCACAATTCCTACTCAGTGAAAGCTATTACCTTGTCCATTTTCAAAGAATTCTTTAGCAGGGTCACAAGCGTTTTGAAAAACCTGCAATAGGAGCATGGTTTTTCTTTTTTATGTTTTCCAAGCTGGCAATCTGTATCAGTGTTTAATTAAATCAATAGAGGGATCTCTAATAAAGGAAAAAAACCTGTTTGTCAATATGCAAATTCAACTGGTGACAATTTCTGCTATCTAGCCTGTCTCCCTTTCATATGAAATGGCTTAATCAATATCACCATTTAATAGTGTTCAATTTGCTATTTATCCTCATGCTCTCAGTCAAGTCACAAGGTTTTCAGAAGTGGAGAGTTATGTAGTTTAACTTAGTTAATATATGAAAGCAGAGCTATCGACCCACTGAAAGTGAATGATACAGAAATATCTTTGTTCATTTCAAGGCTACTAAATAAGATGAATAAGCATTTTTAAACATACCAAGAAGGCCCAAAGAGAGCCCTTCTACCCACAAACAAGGCTAGCTCTATGCCTTGATGGAGTGAGCAGTCACAAATATGGTACACCATTTAATTTCAACAAACATTTATTAAGCACCTACTATATGCAAGGCACAATGGCTATAAAGACAAAGTAAGGTAGTACTTGCCCTCCAGGAGTTTACATTTTACTAGCATGATTTCAGGGCCAGTGAAAAATTCCCAACTTCCAAAATATCTTCCACCCCTTACCTGAAAGTTTCCCATTACTCAGTCCTTGGAGTTAAAGCACTGAAGGCCCATGTTAAAATGCATATGTTCTTAATTTCAGTCCTAGAAAAATGATAAATAAACACACTTTTCTCCTATCAGTAAAGAGGCAGGAACTCTACAGTACAGATGAGGAATGTCACACACACACACACACTGTCAGACACAGACCTTTGTGTTGATTGCTTTACTTAAATGATTTCCTTTGTTTCAAGGAAGGAGTCAATGAAGTGGGAGTTAGGGGAAGGAATAAGGAGAAATGACTGTGTGAGAAATAAAAAACAAGGATGAAATAATAAAAATTAAAATAAACCCTATGTATCCTTTGGGGCTGGAGTGAAAGAAAAACTAAGCCAGTAAAGTTTGAGTTTCATTCATTAGTGCATCCAGTTCTCTCCTGTCATCTATCCAAAAAGATCTTGACAGCCTAGAGTATTGAGTTGAATCTATTAAGAATAAAAAAAATTCAAAAGAGGAGAATGTATTGCCTTCTATTTGTATTCAGTAAGTCTACTTTGTCAGCACAAGGTGAGAGAGGGGTGGCTGGACAGAAGTGTATGGAAAAAACAAAACATCAAGGGAGCTAAGTAGACTGCAAGTCCAATGATTGAAGTCAGCAGTATAATATGGCAGGTAGAAATGCTAACGTGACCTTGGGAGATATTAAGAGAAGCCAAGCTTCTTGGTCAGATTTTATGTGGAATAAGTATTATAAGCACTGCAGTTTAGAAAGGACATGGATAAGATGGAAAGCATCCAGAAGTGGGAAACCAGGATGATTAAAGGTCTTCAATTCATGCCACACAAGGAGTGGATGAAGGAACTGGAGATGCGGAGCTTGGAAAAGAGAAGACTTAGGGGAGACATGATGGACATTTGAAGGTTCAATATCTGAAAGACTGACACAGGGAAGAAGGCTTAGGCCTAAACCAGAAGCAATAAATGAAAGTTGCAAAAAGACACATTGAAGTTTGTTGTCACGGGAAACAGCTTTCCAAAAGTGGAAAGGGATGCCTTAAGACCTGCCTCTCCTTGGAAATCTTCAAACAAAGATCAGATGACCACTTGTTGGGAATATTCTGGTGGGAATTCTTTTCAGGTATGAGTTGTATTAGATGGTTGCTGAGGTAAACCAATGGACAGAGTGTGGAAGGAAGAGCTGGTATATGGGTGTAACCTCATGGGAGAGTCCTAATCTGCCTCTGAGAATAGCTAAGCCAAGGACATTACGGTCCCCCTTAGCAGTGACATTTTTTTTCCTATGAAAAGGAAATTCCTTTATTTCAAAAAGGTTGAATAGATTTTTTTAAAAATAATTCAAGCTGGTAAAGTTAAAGTAAAGCTAGTGGAACAAGCATTGGGAATCCCAAGGAAAGCAAAGGACAACAGAAGACTGAAAAGGAGTAGGATGAAGAGCAGACCCTGAAAGGATCTTTATAAAAAAGCTCCCAAGACCAATGGGGGCTTCAGTAACCACCCTACATCAGGCCCACTCTATCTGTGCTTCCTTATTTTTTCAATATTTCTTATTTATTATTCAATATTTCTTAGAAATAAATGATCTCAAAAAAACAAAAAAAAAGAAAGAAATGATTCCATTTTCACTAAGATAAACATCGTTTATGGGCAGCTATCACCAAGGATGTCTGAAACATGCCTTTAACCTTTTTGCTCATGACAAAACCTTAATGCTGAATCACTGAATGGTCATTGTCATGGTGTCATTAAGCAAATGGCTCAAAGTCATTTTTATCTTTTTTTTTACTACGCACATCTTCAATCAATTTTATTCTTGCTTATTTTTCCAGAGTAAATAAAGATTTAGAGAATCATGTTTGAGAGTGTTCATTGTCTTCTCACTACAGTTTGGTTGTCAGTTCCCATCTGTCAAATAGTTGCTATTAAAAAAAACTAAGAATCTGAGATGCATCCAATATAAAGACTGCTCTTGTTGCCCTCAACACTGTTGATTAAGAAGTTCATGCTCATGGAAGAACCATGTCTGAGCAGAATCAAAATGGCACCTTAAAGGTAACCAAGGAACCTCTGCAGTGTCCTGAGGGCTAGATATTGAAATGGTTGACTGTGGAAAAGGGCCAACATTCCAAGGCATTCCTGTTGGATCATGCCTGGATACTTCTGTACTTTTCCCTATCCTCTTGACTCCCTCCCTTAATCTGTTCCTCACTAACCTAATCACTCTATCCTTTTCCAGAGTAATTGCTTTCAATCTTTAAAAATGCTTTTAATTAAATGAAAACACACTGTCAGCTACTTAGTGAGCTACCCAATCAACATAGTTTCCTCTCTATTTGTGAAAGCAGCCTGCTTTTAGTTTAAGTGGACATCACAACCCTTAGTAAGATGACCTGAAAGGACAGGCTGCATTTTTTGTGTTCTATCTAGTCATTCATATCTGGAATTTCTTTTCATTATATGTCAAGTATACAAGGCCCGAAAGAGTCTGCCTCTGAGAATAGCTAAGCCAAGGACATTATGTTCCCTCTTAGCAGTGACATGTTTTTTCCTATGAAAAGGAAATTCCTTCATTTCAAAAAGGTTGAATAGATTTAAAAAAAAATAATTCAAGCTGGTAAAGTTAAAGTATTAACAAGGTCCTAAAAGTTTATTCTCTGGTCCTATAATAAAGGCAGTTTCCTTCCATTCATTTTCAATTTCTTGATGTTTTCTCCTTAAGAGTCAAACAAGTGTATACTTGACATATAATAGAAATTTCATATAATTTATTTCAGATATGAAAGACTGAATGTGGCTCATCCATATTAAGCTCAGTAAACTCTATCCCTTATTTTAATCATTTATTCACTGGTATTACTGTCAGTGCTTGGCCTTCAAATTTTCCCATATCATTCTTCCTCATTGTGTCTCCCCAGCCTTCTAATCTTACTCCCTTGAAGTAAGTATACACAAATAATACCTGTCTTTTCCTTTAAGAGAACTGACCCAATGAAATATCATCCAATTTAACAAAATTTACTCAGTTTCTGTTTTAAACACAAAATTATTTGGTGAAGTTAGTACTCCTAGAGCCCAGGTTCTCCTCAGCTTTTTAAAAAAATGGTCCTTTTCCCACATGGCCTCAACATATCACTTGCTCCCTTCTGCCAAACTTAATGTATTCATTTTAATGCTTCGAAAATAAAAACAGCTAAGTACCATCTATCCTTGCTTCTCGATAAAAACCAGTACTTAGCCAAAAAGAGAACAAAATGGCAAAAGATTAGAAAATAAATCTTGGAGTACAGCATGGAAGCAAGGGAAAATATGGAAATTGAGAACAGAAAAAACTGAGGGATAAGAAAACAGAGACTAAATGAGATCTTGGCATATAATAATACCTAATATAGTTATAAGGTAAATATTATTTTTAAACTATTTATCTAATAGGTCAAATGTGTATCTATTATTACAGGAATGATTTAAGGATCTATGATTTTATGGGTCTAAATTTTACTTTCATTAATATGTTCAATCCCCTACCATGCCTTAGCCCATCATTCCAAAAATTGCTGGGGTCAAAACTGTTCATCCTTTCGTCATGATCCCCTATACTTAGGCTGGTCCTTAGATGCTAAGGACACAATATTTATGTACTTACTGGCCCATGCTCCCAGCCTTTCCAGCTTGGGGGCCCTTCTAGAACTAAAGTGTTAGAGAAAGATTTTAGAGGGGGACTAAAATTAAACCCTCTATAATTTGCCAATATCAATCAAAAATTAGGCCTAGTTACTGGAGGTAAGGATTGGTATTTAAAATAGTATCAGGATTTTCTCAGTGTCAATCTGTTTCTTTTAAAAAACAAAAACAAACCAATTTGGGACACTAAAGACAGTAGTCACTGATAATCTTAATAATCTTGCAGAATTGCTCCTAAAATTATTTAGGTAGAAGCTTTGCTCTTCCATTAAAAGTTAAAATCACAGAATCTTAGGAGTTGGAGCAAACCATAGAGGTCCTCTGCCCCAGCTCCTATTCAATACCAAATTCTGTTTTTTGTATACTCTAAACTCAAGGTAGCATATATCCAATGTTGCCTCACCAACCTACCTCCTCTGCTGCCTTCTTAAGGACTCACAAACCCACACTACCTACCATCATACAGGAAGAAGGGAAGAACTAAGAAATATTATACCTAGTTCCATGTATATTCCAATTAAGACCAAGGACCTATTGCCCTAGGCATTTAAGACTTTTCTGTAGTTTTTTTAAAGTACTCCTTTTGTTCACTGTTTTAAAGCTATTTCCCTGTAGTTCCTGGCAGCATAAATGTTTTTTTTTTAACTAAACTAAAGAAAATCTGTGTACTTAATTCAAAGAAAAACAGGGGAATGGAAGAAACGTGCACCTCTTTTTGTGAGATAGCTGAACTCAAGTGGAAGTATTGGGTCACTGAACAAAAGGGGAAGGCAGGTCAAGTCTTGTGACTCCAAAGAAAAGAAAAAAGATTAAAGGGAGTGGCAAGGTTTAAGGGACTTTAATACAAGTAGGTAACTTGTAGGTCACAAAAGTTAGCAGAACAGAACAGCTGAGAATAGAAAAAATTCTCCAATATTCGAGCCAAATTCTGGGCCTTCCATTTTTCTTTCTTTCTTTTCATTCAGAAAAACTCAAGGATCATTCTGTTCCGATACCAGGCAGGAAGAGTGTCTTTTCTTTCCAAGATACATCTGGCCAGCAATACCAAAGATAACTTTATTCATTCATCCCTTCATTTCAAAAATATTCATTTAAATTTAGGGCTTACTCTGTACCCAGCCAGGACTAGGTACTAGAGAAGAAGACAATCCCTAATCTCCAAAGTTTACAGTCTAGCTGCAAAGATAAGACATGCATATACTGAACAATTAATTAATTGCAGATGGCAGCATATGATCAAGAATCAACATCCGTAAGTAAAGGTTGCATCAAAACAGATGTGGAGGCTAGAACAATCATCATGTAAGACCTCTGGGAAGAAGTGGAACTTGAGTTAGATCTTGTCAGAAGTATAGGAGTCACAGAGAAAGAAGTAATGAGAAAATTTCAGGAAGAGGGTAGAGCATGAACAAAGGCTGGGAATCAGGTGTGAAGGAGAGTGACAATACTGGCTTGACAGCACTAAGGGGTTCCTGTTCAGTGATGGTAGATGGTAAGGTTGGAAAGGTACTCAGAAACAGCTTGTGAAGGAGTTCAAATACCAAACTGAGGAGTTGAGACTCATGCTGTGGAACATGAGAGGTTCCCAAGCAGGGGAATGACATGATAAGACTGCTATTTTAGAAAAATTAGTATGTAAGATAAATGATGATACACAGGGATGGAGGGGGTGACGAAGAGAATGAAAGATCAGTCAGGATGCTACTATAACAACTCAAGCATGTGGGGCCAAAGACCGGGCCGAGGGTAATGGCAATGGGAATGAAGAGAAAAAGATAAATGTGACAGACATTTTGAAGAAAGAATTTACTTGGCAACTAAATGGATGTAGGAATGGAGAAAGAGAAAAAAATCAAAGATGATTCTAAACAAGTCGGAGTGACTAGGAAAATGGTAATACCACTGACATAGCTGGGTCTGAGCACAACCTCATTGGATTGGCAGATCCTTTATCTTTTTTTTCCCAGAACCTAGAATGATTCCTTGCAGTAGCAGGTGCTTACTAAATTTTTGTTGAGTTGAATGAATGGAAGATGGAAAGTATGAAGATTTCTTCCCATATTGGAGAATCATGAGGCTGGAAAGAACTCGCGTCCCTGTTTAGGGAAAAGTCTATCTTCAACCTACCACTAGTCCTTGTTAGTTGTCTCCCAAGTTTAGCAGAGACTCCACGAAATAACAATAACTGGAGTTGGGTCTCCTTTCACATTCATGCAGGGCAAGGTTGAGTCAGTACAAGTAGTTTACTTGTTCAGCATCTGTGCTCTGTACCTATTTTGGGAAAAAAAAAATATAGGACTATAGTTCACAATACTTCTTTATAGCAAAAGATCCATCTCCAAATAAGAACAGCATCTCTATATGGGGCAATAACCATTGACAGGTGACCAGGTGCTGTTGTCACCTACAAATGTTCTGGGCCTAGGACCGAGTCTACTTATTGACATTTATTAATTAATAATTTAATTATTCAACAAGCATTTATTCATGGATCCATCAATCACTACTTTGAAGTAGCTTAAATTCTAATGGGGAAGACAACAAACATGTAAACAAGCATATAGATAATAAATACAAATAAATATAAAACCATTAAATACAAGAGAGTTTGAGAAGGAAGACATCAACTGCTCAGAGGGATTTCAGGAAGGATTTCATGTATAAGGTGTGGTGCTTCGAAGGAAGAGGAGGATTCTACCAGGCAGAGACACTGTGTATAGGGAACACCCACGTGAGGAAACTCCCTCCACTAATGGAGGTCTGTTCTTTCTCTAAAACTTAGAGTCTTAGAGCATTCCCTAAAGTATCAAGAAGTTACATGATTTGCCCAGGGTCACACAACCAGTTCACATCAAGAGGCAGGACTCAAACCCAGGTCTTCTTGGCATCTAGAACAACTCTCTACCCACTAAGCCATGCTGCCTCTTCAAAAAGGTGGAGGACTAAAATGACTATTAGATTTGGCAACCAAGAAATTGTTGGTAACATTGGGGAAAATAGTTTCAGTTGAGCAATAAGGTCAGAAGACAAACTACAAAAAGTTGAAGAGTGAGTGGGAAAAGTGGTGGCATTGAGGAGTTTGGCTGAGAAAGAGAAGAGGGATATAGTGATGGCTTGAGGGGATGATAGGGTCTAATGAAAGATGAAGGAAACAAACATGTTTGAAAACAGTAAGGAAAAACAGAAGGAGATATGAAAAGGTTGAAGATTTGATAGAGAGATGATTGGAATTGAAATCTGCTGGAAAAGATGGGAAGGACGGGATCAAATACACATGTATAGGGAGTGACAGGCAAGGAGAAAGACCATGTCATTGTCAGACAATGGAAGAAAGGAGGAGATGGTGGGAGGGAGGGGATGGCATCAAAGGGTTTTGAAATGAAGAGAATGAAAGAGGGGGCTCATTCATGTCAAAAATGCCTGTTTTCTCAGTAAGAGGCAAGGTCCAAGAAAGAAGAGAGAAAAGAAGTGTGAGAGGGTTAAGGAGAGAAAAGATCTGAAGTGGATTCTGAGGGAAGTGAATTAGAGAATCAATGCATTGGGAATAAAAAGATTGCCTTTTTCAGCAATGAGAGCCTAGTTGAATATGTTAACAGGAATTTATAATGTAGAAAGTCAACATGGGAATGAGACTTTCTCCAGCTCCATTCAATAACCTATGGATGGGACGAATGGAGGCAAAAGGTTGGAAGAAATCTAGGGCGGAAGTTTGGGAAGAGATTGGCAGAGACAGGACAATGGGGAGAAGGATTCAAGGAGAGGACGATGAAATAGAAAAGAAGGAAAATGAAGTCAGAGCAAAGCTAATGGTCTGGAAAAAACACCAATGATGAAGAGGAATAGGAGGTCTTAATGAAAGCCAAGAACAGGTTTAGGAGGTGTGAGGAACAGAGACCGATGGAATGATATGTTTATATAGGTTTTGATCATACACAGAAGAATGTCAGTTTCTAATTGAGGAAGTGGAACATTTGGAGATGATGGTGAGATGCAATTTATGACTATCCCTGTGAGTGCCTGAGGTGAGTAAAGGAATAGATCAGGGGATTTAAAGAGAATGCAAAGGTAAAGTTTTAAAGAGCTTATTAAAACCTAATGTGGAACTTCTTCCCAAGTTCATCAGAAGAATGGAATGATGGACACTGAAGGAGTGTCAATTTCATATACAAAGTTGACAACTGTCCAAACCATTGTTTAAAAGGAATGAATATTCATTCATTTATCTAGACGCAACTAGGTGGTACAGTGGGTAGAGAGCTGGACCTCAACTCAGGAAAGTCTCAGTTCAAATCCAGCCTTATTAGCTGTGTGACCATGGGCGAGACACTTAACTACTATCTGCCTCAGTAACCTCATCCTTAAAATGGAGTTAATAATAGCACCTATTTCCCAGGGTTGTTATGAGAATAAGTAAGATAATATTTGTGAAACACTTTGCAAACCTTAAAGTGCTACATAAATGTTAGTTATTGTTACTATGGTTCAAGGCATTTCTGTAGCCTGGGACTCTGTGACTAGTAATTTTTCACATCTTGAGATTTGGTGAGCAAGTCCATGTTTCTATTTGTCATCTTTACATAACAATAATTCACAAGCAACAACCCTTCTGACACTCACTTCCACAAAAAAACACTTCAGGTTTTTTCAACGTGAAATGCTATATTTATTGTATAACTTTTGGTGCAATAGTTGCTGTGACTGGATCCATACCCACACACAAATCCTGATCCCCCACCTTCTGTCATGGCTTCCTCTCCCAAGTGTGGGAATTGTTGTCTTTCAGCTGAGCCCAGGACTACAGACGTTGCCATTATTTACGGCAGTACTTATGCATTTCTTAATCATTTAGCATGTATAAAACTTGGTGACCATTTTTGTTAGACTCCTACCTCTTTTTTAGTGTGTCATTGATAAAGTTTTTGAGTGTTGTGTCTCTAACTCCGATTTCCCAGAAGTCCATGGTTTTTATTGTAGTTTTGCTTAACTCGGTGACTTTTATGGAAACACGTATCAAGTTATAACAGAACTGACTGCAGGTACAATAGGTAGGTCAAAATGTGCTTTTCATAGTCCAGCACTGTGTGTGACAAACAGCAAGTCTGACCGTTCATTTTCCATGCTAAACCTTTTATCAAATTTTACTTCAGATGATCCTCATACATTCAATTACTCATTCCTCTCATAAAGGACTGAGTAGGACACAATGACCTTTTTCCTTGGCCTATAGCAACCAGAGGTCACATCTGGTCTTGACAGGTGCAAAATTGGAGGAATGAACCGTATGTAACTATGGTAGGATGGATACAGGACTGATCAACTAAGCAGAGGAGTAGCTTGCTTAGCTCACTTGCCTTTACTGAATATCTAACTTTAGAATAATAGCCCTTCAATTGGACCCTTCAAAAATTACCTTGACCCCTTCCCCCTTTGCCAAGAAATGACTGGGGCAAGATGTAACAAAATTTCATCTTGACCATAGTATAGGCACTTTCCAAAGAATTCCTGGAGTGAATGCTTGTCAGGCAGTGATTTGACCATAGCTTCTATCCACAAATTAATTCATTCCTCTCAGTCTTGGAAAAGAAGTTGAAAGCCTTAAATTCTCAAAAAGGACAATTTCCCTGGCAGTCCTAGCATATTTGGCAAGATGACCAGAAGCACTTAGATACTGTGGAACAGCTCCAGTGCCATCAAAGACTTTTTTATGATTTTCAATATTTAATGCTTCTGAACTAGTGCTGCTGGATATATGCTTTAGTACTCTCCCTCACTTAAGAGAATATTTACACTTTCCAAAGTCTAACAAAGGATTTCGAAGCGTTTTTCATCATTACCGATTTCTTTGCTTTTAGGTGCCACAGATACTGAGTTATTATTCACTACATCTTTATGCTTCACATTTTAGCTATTAAGGGAGTATCTTTTAGAATAAATTTCAATAGTGATTAAATCTTGCTATTTGTTTAAAGAGAGCTATTTCTGGGATTTGAGATGTGGTTATGACTGATTTCTATCCCATGAGCTCTCTTAAAAGGAACCCACTAACTCTCAGAAGGGCGCTCACAATACAACAGAGAGCATCAACTTTCTAAACACTTTAATGCAAGCTGGAGACATCTAAGGCACATCACACTAACAATCAGTTTATTCAACTGGCTTATTCCATGGATAGCTAGGGATTAAAACATCCCAGCAAACTCATTGTTCAGAATTCTTAACACCAGACTAGAATCATGTTCAGCAAAGTGGAAATATTACCAGGCTACCAAACATTAAAACTAGAAACTACTTGAGAAATCACCTGGCCACTTTGGAGGCCTGAACCAAGTCCAGCAAAACTGGGTGCTCATACTCTGCCCTATTTTCTGGTTTTCCCTGAGTCATCATACCATGGTGTCAACAGTTGACTAGAACTTACTCTAGGCTAAACACTATCCTCCAACCTTCCCTATTAATGACCTTCCCTCCTCTATGTCGCCTATGGATGCTCAACAACTTCCCTGATGTGGATCCCTTCCTCCCGTCCTGAATAAGAAGTAGTCATTTAGTCTGTGCTTGGAAGAAGGAAGGAAATAAGCATTTATTAAGCACCTATTATGTGCCAAGCACATGCTAAGGACTTTACAAATATTATCTCAATTAATCCTCACAATATAATAATAATTATTCCTTTTTTATAGTTGAGGAAATTGAAGCAAACAGAGGTTAACTGACTTGCACGGAGTCATACAGCTAGTAAGTGTCAGACTTTGGTTGAATGGGAAAAATCTTTAATATCAGATTTCTCTGATAGAGATTTGACATCCAAGATATAAACAATTAACAGGCAATATATGTATTAGACATACCTATACACACATCTATAGATCTATATTTATATAAATAAAAGCCAAAACCAATTCCCCAGTAAATAAGTGGTCAAAGGATATGAACAAATAGGTCTCAAAAGAACTGCAAACTATTAACAACCATGTGAAATAATGTTCTAAATCGCTAATAATAGGAGAAATGCAAATTTTTTAAAAGCCTAAGGTTTCACTTGATACCTTGCAGATTGGTAAAGATGACAAAAGATACTAAGAGTCAGTGTTGGAAGGATGCGAGAAGATAGCCACATTAACGAATTGTTGGTGGAGCTGTGAAATGAGAATCATTTTGGAAAACAATATGGAATGATGTAAATAAAATGACTAAAATATTCATACTCTTTGACCCAAAGATCCATTACTGGGCTTATACCACAAGGAGGCCATCAATAAGAAGAAAGTTCCCAATACACACTCAAATATTTATAACAGCAGTTTTTGTAGTGGGAAAGAATCTGAAACAAAATAGATGTCCATCAATTGGGGAATGGCTAAACAAATTGTAGTGCATGAATATAATGAAATATTACTGTGCTATAAGAAATGATGAATGTGAAGAATACAGAGAAACATGGAAAGATTGACATAAACTAATGCAGAATGAAATAAGAAGAGTTTCCCCAAAACCCCAATATATACAATGACTACAAAAATGAAAATGAAAGAACTATAAAAAATCAAAAGTGGATATCAAAAAATTATAAACAATAGCTCAAAAGAAGAGATATGAAAAGTCACTTCCATTACAACCTCTTGAAGAGTTGGGAGGTCCACAAGTGTTGCACATTGTACCTATTTTCAGACTTTTTCAATGTATTGATTAGTTATGCTAATCTTTTTCTTCACCTGTAAAAAGTACTATTTGTTATATGAGACGGCTCTCTGGAAGGGGGAGGAACACTGGAGAAAATTATGGCAATATTAAAAAAAACAAAAGACATCAATAAACAATGTATTTTAAAAAGAACACTCAACTCTACACAGCTGAATTTTTGTCATTTAAAATGTAACACTTCTGAAATTAGGTTATTTTATTGTGTAGTCATAATGAAAGTCAAACTATCTTTCTCCATTATATTTTCATTGACTTGTATAAGAAAATCATAATGCCAGTGATAAAAACCACCATCTCTGTGTGAAGGAGCACTATAACTCAGTGTCCTATTTACAACTACATTTAAGTGGAATGAAAGGATATATAGATATATAGCTATAGATATGTATCATGAATACTTTCTTCCAGTAGATAATGAGGATGCCCTAGAAATAATGAACATCAAATAATATCACACACTCACACCAACAACACACACAAAACTGACTTTTTTCAACAACCCTCTGACTATTAATATCAAATGAGACATAAAAGAGGGAGACTTTTGTTTGTCAGAGGTGTTCACCACTGTCACGGAAGATGTACAGCACAGAGCCCAAGTGGAAGAAAGATTATCTAGAGATGGAGAGGTTCTCCAAATGCTCCTGTTTGACACTATACTAATTCCACTAAATTCCAAGGAGACAGAGCTTAATAAGTAAGATCCAAAGTCATTGAAAAGAGCTCAGTCTAACTCTTCACATGGGAAAAATAAAGTGGGTAATGACTATTGTCCAAACCATGCTATACAGTTGGATAGAGAGTCTAGAGAACTGGTCTATCAGTGCAAACATCTGGGACAGACATTAATGATGGACAGACAGCATATCAAGTCCCAAATCAAAAAGAAGCAAGACTACATGGGGAAACTGCTGCACATTATTGAATGACTCCAAGCTTCTCCTTAAACCAAAACTCCATATTTTTAATGCCAATGTTCTTCTAGTATTATATGTGTATAACCCATGCAAGACCTAAATCTCCAAAGAATTAAAATGACAAACCCCTCAAAGACCAATGGAAAGAAGCACAGTACTCGTACAAACAGATTATAGCATATTACCAATCAATAATTTTGTAGGAGAAGTGAAATAAGAGGAAATCATCAAAGAGATGTATGACTGTAAAAAGAGGTGGACTGGTCAGGTGATGCAAACAAGGGATGACAAATGCACAGCCTGTGTGTTGCAGTGTTACCTAAGTAGCATCAAGAGAACTAAATGAAGACCCTAAGCATGTTGTGTGTACCTCCTATGGAGGACTTACCCAAGGACATGTACAAATACTACACAAGATAAAAAATTCTAGACCAGGTACAATCTACACTAGTGGAGATTACTCACATCAGTGAGAATGCAGATCCAAAGCTGTATCAAAAGAAACCATCATCAGATCATAAAAAAATGTACTGCCTGAAACAACATTAATATAACAGCTACTCTATTCAGAAACAGGAGTGGGACAGGGGGATAAAATTTCATAGTGACAAGTGACTTGTTTTTGGAGAAAAAAGTGATCCATTGCAGCATTAATATGCATTTGTGGGGGAAATAGTAACCCTGCAAAGACAAAGATAGGATATAGTACCTACATACTTATCTTGCAT
>JAQQSK010006873.1:0-14231 GCA_028658325.1 Potorous gilbertii
GAAGTTGCAGCGTATGAAGGTAATGAAATATTATTGTTCGATCAGAAATAACGAGCAGTTAGACTTCAGAAAAGTCTGGGAAGACTTAAACGAACTGATGTCTAGTGAAATAATTCCCTTCAAATTTTGATTCTACAAAAGTTAGTTGGGTTTACAAACCATACTCAATTGAAATAAAAAAAAAAATATTAGTCATCTGCCTTTCAAAGTTCAAGAAGAATTTGCTGAGTTATCAGGTGACCGATATAAAAGTGGAATTTTGTAAGAAGATCATTCAGTGAATTTAATCTCCAACAATTTCTGGAATGGAATGTTTGGTCCTCAGAAGCTATAGCAGGTTCTGGAATCCATTAGGTGCTTAAGAAACGCTTTTTTGAACGATGAATTGACTTTGAGTTTTATAACACAGTCTTTGGTTGCCATCTGGTGTCCAATGAGAACGTTGCAGTTTATTGAGGCAACCTTTTGAGGCACGGCTGCCGCCTTGTGGCCAGTTCTGATATTACAGTTCTCGTCTGCCACCGCGTGTCCAAACCCTAGTATTACATTCTCTCCCTTTTCAATTTTTGCCGTTTTTCCTGAATTTTTGCATATGTGAAAACTCATTTGCTGTAAAGAAAGGGAGAATGGAGGCAAATGAAATCCTAGATTTATGAACTAATATATGTAATGGATTCCTTTAGTTAAGATAGAAATTCAAGCTAAATTGTCACCAGTGAAGTTAACCCTTCCACCCTTGCTTGTGTCAGAAATGATATGACAAATTTTAAGATATAGTAGAAGTGGAGTGACAGTGGAGCAGGCTTGACTCTACAGAGCGTGGCCATGGGTAACATATTAATGTTACAGCCTCACAAGAGCAAAACTGGGGAAATAGAAGAAAGTGGCTCTTCTGGACACTGAAGAAAGTTTTTGAAATAAGTATCAGCATGACTGACAGAATAGTCCCAGCTGGAATCAGCTCCTAAGTGTTTCCAAGAACTGATTGTTAAGTTTTCAGGAGATTTTCAGGTGGTTATAAATCAACTAGTGCCTAGTTTGATCAGTCCCTGCATAGGTGATATTACTTGCTACTTGAAAAGAATTTGTGTATTTCAAGGGGATCAAAATTCCTTCAAGATAGGAGGTGATTCATTTTTTGGTTTTGCATCTGCAGTACTTGGAGCAATATCTGGAAAACGCCAGGGGCTTAAGAAATATTTACTAAATAATTAAGGAACATTTTGTCATATAACTCAGTCTTTGTTAACTTCATGTGTCCAACCAGTATATTCCAACTCACAGAAAACTTTGTGGAATTCATACCCTTTTGCAGCAGATCATGAGATTACAACATTACTTGTCCATCCACTGTTTCTAAAACGTGGTATTGCATTTCCACTCTTTTCAAATAGTATTTTTACTGAACTTTAAGCCCATTGGACTACTCGCTTGCTATTCAGGTGACCAGAAAGAACTCAAGTGAAATTGATGACTTGTGAAGTAGAGCAAATAATGAATTGCTTCAGTGTAAATAGGAACTCAGATTCTTAACGCAAGAGATGTGATATAGGTTAAGAGTTAATAGCAGTGGAGACAGCACTGATCTGGCATCACACTGCGATGAACCTGGTCCTTTGCCTAAACATTAATGTACTCATTAATACAATTTTATTCACTAGAGCAAAATTTGGAAGAAATGAGTCAAGGAAAGTGGCTAATCTCTAATTAGAAGGAAATTTATGAGATAAAGCATCCAACGATGGCCAAGACTGTGGTCTGCCATTGCCTGTTCACAGAGGCTTCTACAGGTTTCAAAGCACTGAGGGCTAGATTTCAGAAATTTTCTCTACTGATTGTGAAGTCAGCCAAGAAGTCAGGAAGCACTTGTTAAGTATTTACTATGCACCAAGTAGAGTTAGGTGATCCAGTAGATAGAGTCCTTGGCCTGGAATCAAGAAGACTCATTTTCCTGAGTCCAAATCATGACTTAATCGCTCACTGGCTGTATGACCCTGAATGAGTAATTTTTTTTTTGCTTGCCTCAGTTTCCTCATTTGGAATAGGATCTGGACATGGAAATGGTAAACCGCTCCCATGTCTTTGCTAAGAGAACTTCATATGGGTTGCTGGTATAACTGAAATGACTGAACATCAATAATATCAGGAGTTTTGCTTTATTGCATCTCTCTCTTACTGTGCTGGTCTCAAATACTGGAAGGAATGTTTGGAATAGCTAGGAAGTTGTTAGAACATATTGCTAAGCTCGTTATTTGGTTCTGTTGAATTACATTGATTATAATGATCATTTGATGATTTCTTTAAAAAGTTAATCATTTTTAAATAGTTCTGAATAAAATCCACTCTACTTATCACTGATCTAACTTTTAAAATCACATGAAACTAGAATTTGTAGCTAAAGAACTTGCCACTGAAATGATTAAAATTGATCCAAAACAGAAATGAATGATTTGCAGTTTAGGAGCCACTGCTACTATATATGTTATGCTTATCCAGTATTACATACGAATTTTTTGCTGATCCCATTCATGTTTTATAAGTAGACTTCCATTGTTACTGTTGTTCAATAGTTTCAGTCATTTTCAATTTTTCATGACTGTATTTGGGATTTTCTTGACAAAGGTACTGAACTGGTTTGCCGTTTCCATCTCCAGCTCATTTTGCAGATAAAGAAAATGAGACAAAAATGTGTAAACGACTTGCCAAAGGTCACAGTTTTGTGGACTCACAATCTGAGGCCAAATTTTAACTTTGCTTTTGTGATTGATATTCCTGAAGAAATTTCATTAAATTCAATTACATTTTAGTCACCATCAACTAACATTCAGACTGCTAAAATAAATCAATATAACATACACACTTTGGAAAATTTAAGGATTGCTGCTGGAAAACATGACTCTCAAGTAGTTATGTCAGATAAGTCTAAAAGTATTTCATTTAGTTAGATAATACATTAAATGTTTTTTCCAGGAATATGTTACTAGAAAATATATTTCAACAGATGAACTTACATTTTTTTGTCAGACAGAACGACGAAAGCATCTTTAGCTATTTCATTGATTAGGACCTTCTAACTGGTATTATGAAGAACATAGTTGATTATGAGATGGAAGAAAATGAAATTATAAACCATGGCACTGATTTAAATGTCTTTTTGTATTTTTATAGATAATAATGTAGAATTAAACAACATTCCAATCAGTGCAACTATACAAAAGTTGAATAAAGAGACACCACTGTGGCATTCTTTTAGCAAAATCTGAAAGCACTTTTAATATAATGAAAAAACTTTGAATGAGGGAGAAAAAGGTTAACAAGAGATCTCGTATCTATTGTGATGACACTAAATCTATTGCAAGAAGAGTCACTCAACTGAAATGCAACTTTCTTTGTAAAATTGTGATTGAATTTCAGCCATGGGTTGGGTATGGACAAATTGAGGTGAGCAAATATTAAGGAAAGCATTCAGTGACAATCAATTGGAATATTAAATTTCTAATAAAGGGTAATGCCTGTATTTTAATTATTTTTAAATTGTGGCCTAGAATCCTTTATTTCAATAAAAGTTTTAATAAAGTTTTATATGTTCATACGTGTATGAAATTTTCAAATTGAAACTGCTGTTAAATATTTTTACCAGTATACCATTGGACTGAGAATTTACCAGTGTATTAAAAATAAACATACAATCTTGCAGTATACAAATCTAAAAAGCCATTTAGGCTTTTTCTATAATCATTGTATTAAGTAATGGAGCTGAGATTCAACTATGACTCCTCTATCGCTAGTCAGTCAGAATGCATTTATTAATCACCTGCTGAACGCCAAACACTGCATTGGAAATATATAGAAAGGCAAAAGACAATCCTACCTTTGCATAGTTCCCAATCTAATGAAAGAAGTGATGTTCAAAAACAAACCAAACAATTCTTTATCCTAGTGGTAAATTAATGGCTACCTGATGGAATTCAAGGAAGCCTGGAGGCAGAGCTGAAGACTCAGAGAATCCCAGGCATGGAGAAGGAATATAGAAAATGGGTGGAGGTGAAATATACAGTTTCTTGCTCATGAAAAAGCAACGTGGCTAAGGTTAGTGAGTAAAATAATACTGGGAGTGGGGGGAGGAGGGCAAGGACTTTGAGATTTATGAAAATGGGAAAGGGGAGGGAGATTATTAAGATCTTTGAACACCAAAGGATTTTCTATTTCATCCTGGAGGTGATAGGAAGTTGATTGGAGTTTGTTGAGAGTGTGTGTGCTGAGAGAGGGTGAAGTGAGATGACATGATCAGATGTGCACTTTAGGAAAACTACATTGTGAAGTGAATGAAGGATGGACTGGAGTAGGCAGACAATGCAGATGAAAACCACCTGGTAGGGGATTACAATCTACCAGGCTACAAATGATGAAGACCTACAGTGGTCTAGTGACACTGTAAGAGGAGAAAAGGGGACAATTGTGAGAAATGTTTTGAAGGCATAGTCACCAGGCTTTGGGAACAGTGTGGATCTGAGGTATGTTTGAAAGAACGTGAGGTGGAGGACAGAGTCACGATGGCAGAACAGAAGTATGGACCCGCTCAAGTTCTTCCCCCAAAACCCTCAAAATACCTGTAAAAATGACTCTACACAGATTCTAGAGTAGAAGAAGCCACAAAATGACAGAGTGAAACAGGTATCCAGCCCAAGACACCCTGCAAGGTAGACAGGAAGGAATATTGCGCCAGGCACAGAGCAGTGTGCAGCTAAGCTTAAGCTGCATTGCACAGAGGGGACTGGAGGAGGCGTCAGAGTGCTGAATCACAGGTGGCTGCTGTGGTTTCCAGATTTCTCACCCCATGATTGCCAAAGAGCTTCAAAGGTCGGTGAGGAAGGCATTCACCTGGGTGAGAGGGGAGTCTGTCCAGCCTCAGACCTAATCTCAGGGTAACTGCAGCCACTGCTGCAGCAGCAGCTGAATATGGAGATCTTAGCCTACACACCCTGGGGGAATTGAGTGGTTGATCTGGGACTCAGTCCTGAGGGGCAGTCCTGTGATGAGGAGGAGTGCTGGCATGCTGGAGTGGTTTTCGGCTGTGGAGAGGGAATCCTATTTACAGTTCCAGGGCATAAAAGAATGCTTTTGTTTGCTTCCAGATCAGAGCACAAGCCAGGAGAGGAGCAAACACCTTTCCTTTGACTATGCTACTTTGGAGAGACAGAGAACGTACACATGTCTAGAGAAATCCTGGAGAGTAGCTGCAGAAGATTTCTGAAGCCTGGGGCAGTATGCCCTCCACTTGACAAAGAACTCAGAACTCAAGTAGCTGGCTGGGAAAATGCCCAAGAAGGGGAAAATAAGACTATAGGTTACTTTCTTGGTGAAAAGATATTTTCTTCCATCCTTTCCGATGAGGAAGACCAAAGTATACAATCAGAGGAAGACAGCAACGTTAAGGCTTCTATACGCAAAGCCTTCCAAAAAATATGCAACAGTCTCAGACCATGGAAAGACTCAGAAAGCATTTTGAAAATCAAGTAAGAGAGGTGGAGGATAAATTGGGAAGGGAAATGAGGGATATTCAAGAAATTCATAAGAAGCAAGTCAGCAGTTTGCTAAAGGAGACCCAAAATATGGCTGAAAAAAATATTACCTTTAAAAAGAGACTAACCCAAATGGCCAAAGAGGTCCAAAAAGCCAATGAGGAGAAGAATGTCTTAAAAAGCAGAATTAGTCAAATGTAAAAGAAAGTTCAAAAGCTCACTGAAGAAAATAATTCTTTACAAATTAGAATGGAGCAGATGGAAGCTAATGACTTTAGGAAACATCAAAAAATTATAAAACAAAACCAAAAAATGAAAAAAATAGAAGAGAATGTGAAATATCTCATTGGAAAAACAACTGACCTGTAAAATAGATTCAGAAGAGATAATTTAAAAATTATTGGTCTACCAGGAAACCATGATCTAAAAGAGAGCCTAGACATCATCTTCCAAGAAATTATCCTGGCATTCTATAACTCGAGGGCAAAATAGAAGTGGAAAGAACTTACTGATAACCTCCTAAAAGAAACCCTGAAAGGAAAACTCTTAGAAATATTGTAGCCACATTCCAGAGTTTCCAAGTCAAGAAAAAAATATTACAAGCAGTCGGAAAAAAATTCAAGTATTGTAGAAATACCATCAGGATAACACAATATTTAGCAAGTTCTAGACTAAGAGATTGTAGGACTTGGAATATGGTATTTCAGAGGTCAAAGGAGGCAGGATTAAAACCAAGAAACACCTATCTAATTAGAGGACTTCCAAGAATTCTTGTTGAAAAAACCAGAACTGAGATATTGAACATGAATTCATTGTTGGTGGATCTATCAGCTGATCCAACCATTCTGGAGACCAATTGGGAACTATTCCCAGAGGGCTAGAAAAATGTGCATACCATTTTGCCCTGTAATATTGTTTCTAGAGCTGTATCCCAAAGAGATCATAAAAATAGAATAGGTACCATATGTACAAAAATATTTATAACAGCTCTTTTTGTGATGGCCAGGAACTGGAAATCGAGGGAGCACCCATCGAGAGGAGAATGAGTGAACAAATTGTGGCATATGAATCTAATGGAATACTTCTGTGTTTTAAGAAATGACATACAGGTGGACTTCAGAAAAGCATGGAAATACTTATATGAACTGATCCTGAGTGAAATAAGCAGAACGAGGAAAACATTATACACAGTAACAGGCACAGCATGTGAGGGTCATTTCTGATAGACTTATCCCTTCATAGCAATGCAAGGACCTAAAACGTTCCCAAAAGACTCTTGATGCAAAATACTATCCACCTCCAGAGAAAGAAGTATGGAATCAGAATGCAGATTATGAAGTAGATTATTGTTTTATTTTGTTTTTTTCTCATGGTTTCTCCTATTTCTTTTAATTCTTCTATGCAGCATGACTAATGTGAAAATGTGTTTAATAAGAATGTGTAGGTAGAACTCATATACGAATATGTGCTGCCTTAGGGATGGAGGAGAGAGGGAGGGGGAGAAAACTGATAACATATCAAAGTGATTTTTGAAAACAGGAAACAAATATATTATTTTTTTTTAAAAAAGAAAATACCAGAGTTGATTCAAAAATTTGGTTTTCTAATACAAGAATCAATAGAAACATGAAAAGGCAAACAGGAAAGAGAAGTCATAAAGAACTCTTTAAAGTTGAACTGTTTACATTTTTACATGGAAAGATGATATTGGTCACTCATGAAACCATTTTCATTATAAGGGTAGTCAGAGGGAACATATATACATATATATATATATATATATATATATATATATATATATATATATATACATATACACACACACAAACATACATATGTGCTTGTGCATGTGTATGAGTATGTACGTATAAGTATATATGGAGTGTAGGTATGTTCAGTGAGAACAAGCACCTTTAGTGTGATACCTGCCAAGCCCTTTCAGGACTCTTTCAACCTTTGGTATCCACCTGTTCCACCAAACTCTCACCTGTGGCTCCAAGAAGCTGAGGCACGCAGAGCAGCCACACTCAGGTAAATCGTTTTGGCAGACAGGACAAACCAGGTTGAGGGTAACCAAGGGGTCTTAACTCACTGGTGAGTTGGTGGGGTGTCTACTCCTGGCATGTGAGGGCTTTTACTGGTGGAATGGGCAGATGAGAATAATTTGTTCCAAAAGCCATGAAGGCAATTGAAGTAGGCCATGTGGAGCCCTAAGAGCTTGGTTAAACACCAAAGACTCCAAGGTCATCCACTGCATCCTGAGGCATCACCAGTAATCTTGACTCTGTTCTGCCACTGGAGTATGATGATTCTGGAGGAGAGAGTGAGGCTGATGACTTGGTGCAACTCTGCCTCACTTAAATACAGTTTACTCACGAATCAAAAGATGTCACCTGTACCATTTTACTATTATACCTCAAAGTCTCGTGGCAATAGGCAAGTGATGAAGCAGCAGTTGTGGGTACACTGGGAGCTGTAGTCACAACCTTGCACGCAGGTGGCCTTGACCATAGGGTCTTTTCTCACTGGAAGCAGCAGTGGAATTTGGAATCCCCCTGGGTGTCGAGCAGCCTTTTAAGGATCACACTGCTCACCTCCTGGTGTGAGGAAGGGGGCTAGAAAAGGTACCCTAAAAATTGTGTGCTTACCCACCCTTGGCCTGATGACCACAGCAGGTGGGGAATGCCACTTTGTGGTCCAAAGCCCCCCCCCCCAAAAAAAAATGTACAAAATATGCAAAAACACCTGCAAAGATGATTCCACTCACCATCGGTACATGGAATGTGCACACACATATAGACCACACAAAACCAGGAAAACCTGAAAGACAAACTGCTCCTGTTGTAAGAGAACTCAACAGGTATCACATTCAAAGGGCAGCCCTGCATGAAACAAGTCTGGCAAATGAAGGCCAGCTTACTGAATTGGATCCGGATACAGTTTTCTGGAGTGGCCACTGTGAAGGGGAGCGCCGTGAAGCTAGCAAAGCTTTTCCAATCAAAACTAATCTACTCAGCCTACCAAAAGGAGTGAATGATAGGCTTATGACAATGCGATTGTGCAAAAGACAATTAGTAGAGATAATTTGTATATACTTTTATATATAGTTATGGAGATTTATTCCTTCCAAATTGTTTTAGCTTAAGGAAATACTGTTTACTGTATCAGATATGTATTTCTGGGTGGGGATAGGGATGAATAGTGGGGATAACTATGATGATAAAAAAATAAGAAATCAATAAAGACATATGGTAAAATATTTTTTAAAAAAATGATTCCCAGGCTCTGACTTGCTAGATTTTCTCTATGACTTCTTCAAATGAGAGTTCCATGGGGGTTGAGGACTGATATGTCTCATTCTATGTATTAAATTGGAAAGGCTTTATTCTCGTTTGCATCCTTATAATTTTTCATTCATTTTTACGGTGCTATTCTTCTCTGTTCTTCAATCTTTGTATATTCAAGTGTCTATACAGCCCTGAATTTTGCATCAGCAATTCTTGGAAACCCTCTCTTTCATTAATAATTCTTTTTTCCCCTTGTTACACTAAATCTGCAATTAAGGGAAAACAAGGTATAAAAGTCATAGCATAATCTGTCTCTTGGTAGACTTAGCAATTAGCAATAATAGAGGTAAATGATCTCTTGGTGATCCAAGACCCACGCCTACAATTGGATCACCCATTTATACGGTATGAATTTATAAGCTCATTACATAATGTCACCTGGTGCCAACTAAACTGGGACTGTGATTGGTCCACAATTGTGCTGACTTGCAAAGTGATCTTCCAGACCTCGTGGTAGAAACTCCGCAATTCCCACACCCTGGACTACAGAAACTCAATGCTAGGAAAAGCATTCCACGAACAAGTTGAATCATCCTTCATTGATTCATGTTCTATATCTCCTTCAAGTGGCAGATTCACTCCTAGTGACAGGTATACTCTCCCAGCAAATATTATACTACTCCAAGTTCCATGTATCATACCACCAAGGCCTCTGCAAAACAGCTCCAAATCTAAGACTTTAGAAATTAGTTACAGTGGCTATTGATATGAATAACAAAACTCTTAACTCCTAACCAATGAATAATCAGTCATCAGTTTCATGCATTATCTTTACTCTCAGCTTTGCTGGGTGAGTTATTCTTGGTTTTCACCTCTTTTCTTTCCTCCTATGTTATAATGCTCTACATCCTCCACTCTTATAATAATGACCATCAAACTTGGTGAATATTGATTGGCTGCTTGGAATTTCAGTTCTTTTTTTTCTTGCTCCTTGTAGTACTTTTTATTTAACTAAGAAGAGAGGGTCATGGGTGAATATGTTCTCAGGATTTTTATTTGGGGGTGACTTTCAGAAGGTGATTGGTGGATTCTTGTCATTTATAAATTGCATTCTGATATGTCTGATCAGATATAAGATTTCTTGAACTACAATACCTGACTCCATCCATGGTCATGGTTCCTACCTAATCCATTTGTTCTTATATGATCTCTTTGATCTGTTTTCCAAGTCAGTTGCTTTTGCTGTGAGATACATTACATTTTCTTCTCTTTATTTTTGCTCTCGAATTAATATATTTTCTTGTCTCATAGAACTGTTATCTCCCTATTTAGATCACCCTAATTTTTACAGGTGGTGCAGTGTAGAGTTGTGTGACCCTTGGCAAGCCACTTAACCCTGCTTGCATGAGTTTCCTCATCTGTAAAATCAGCTGGAGAAGGAAATGACACAACGCTCCAGTATCTTTGCAAGGAAAACCACAAAAGGGGTCCAAAGCGTCAGAGACATCTGAACAGTGACTAAACAACAACAAAGTTTGACCAAATTTCTGCCCCAAAATGGTTTTGTTTTTTTGAGGGTTTATCTATAGAGGTTTTGAAGTCGTTGATTTGTTCTGAGTTTGCTACTTGAGCCTCCCTGTCATTCTAATGCCTCTTTATGATATGACTCTTTTGTTTCCTCATTCTTCAGGCCCTTCTTATGGATTGTGAACTTTTTATTAGTACTTGGTTCTCTGGACTTGCGGAGAAAATGTCTGGGGCATGTTTGAGTCCTCTTGGATCATGCAGCTGCTTTCTTAGGGTACTGAGAGGCATGTTATTCCAGGATATGAGGAACAGAACCTGCAAACTTCCCTTTTTCTCAAATGTCTGTCTGATATGGGTGATTCTGGATCATGCACTGTGCGTCTGATCGCTGATTTCAGGTTTCACTCAACTCCTTCTGGACTCAATCAACTATGAACTACCTGGAAAGATCTACAGGTTCATGATGACAGAACTTTAGGATCCCCTTAGGTCTGGTTTTCTTTCTTTCATTATTCAATGGCTATCTCCAAGAACGATTGGGCAGTGGATCTCTGAGCCTGGCCTGCTTCTGGGGTCAAAGTCTTCCAGTTTAGGGCCCATGAAGACTCCTTATCTTGGTCTGCCACTCCTAATTAAGCACAGGTCCCTGCCTCAGTCTCTCACTGGGTCTTTGGCCTAGCCTTGAGTAGCAAGGAGCGAGGTCTCTAGTGGGACTGTGATACTTGCGTCTGAACAAGGACAAGGCCTCTTTGTAGACCTGAACACTATCTCTTCTCACCCTAGTGCATAATTATCTACAGGCTCTCATTGAACCTGAATGATAGAAAGGGCCACAGAGCTTGATAAGGGCTAGAGTCTCTTCTCATTGCCCCCAGATCTCTCAGTCTGACTTGCGGAGAAAATGTCTGGGGCATGTTTGAGTCCTGACCTATCCTGACCTGAGCTGGAGAATGACTCAGTCTGAATTTGTTCTTGTATTTCACACTCAGTACTCAGGCTGCTGCATTTTCTATGTCTTTGTGGTTCTTTCATGGGGTCGAGGTTGCCTGTCCTTCTTCCTGCTGCTCTACCATCTCAGCTGGTCTCCTCTGTCCATATCCCTGTACATGTCAGGAAGCTCCGTTCTACTCTAGCAATAGCCTGTAATTGATACAGTAATGCTGTAATAATCACTAATTATATGAAAATTATATGGTTTTGAGATAATCGGAGTCCAAGAGGCTTACAGTATTTTGGGTATAATTGTGTTGCCATTTCAGATGACTTTAAGGGTATTTCTCTTAAGTAATTGTTTGGATCTTTCCAATTCTCCCACTTTGGAGTGGATGAGCAAGGTGTTCTTGGAGATGTGATCGATGCTCTCATTTCCCTTGGCTTCCACATGAACTAGCCATTATCAAGGAAAAGTTGCGGAAGCCCATATGTGAAACTCCTTTTAAATGATGGAAAAGGCTGGATTTGGGGCAACAGAGACCTGAGACAGGCATGAGAGCAGCTCGAGTTTCATGTACATCCACACAAAATGCAGTTTGCATGCATGTTTTGGACATGCATATATGTATTTAACCCCTATTTATTTCAGAAAAAAAGTGGTGGTAGTCTACTTGCTTCGCATTTGTTTAGTCTTCTCACTCCCTGATTAGTTGAAATAGTTAGCTCCTCCTCTCTTATCCCTCTTTCTTTCCCAGGCTATATATTCCTTTCCCTTTTCTTTATTTTTTCTTCTTAATGTAATCAGAATACACAAAACTAGCGTCAAGTTCTTTTTATCTCCTCTGAGACCATTGAATAAAACAGAGTTCTGAGAAGATGTGTATTTTTCTTCCCATTTGGATATGAATGCTTCATCGGTTATCCCTTGCATATGCTCAAAGCATATATTTCTCCATGTTTCTCTTGACCCCAATGTTTAAGATTCAAAGTATCTACTCAGGTGAAGAACATTCTTCATGAATAATTGAAAGTCTTCTATTGTCTTCTATAGCAGCACATAACTCACAGAGCAATTGCTAATGTAATGTTCTTCATGTAGCTCTGTTGCTAATAAGGTTAACACCATAATATTTATACGGGATTTCAGCACATAAATCAATTGCTGCAAAGCCAAATTTACGAGTTTATATTAGGCCTTACTAAATTGCAGTAAGTCTAATCACTATCACACTTTAGCAACCTTACCTTGACAACCTCTCCAAGTGAGTTAGGACCAGGGAGGCAGATCTAGGAAGAACCCTTCTGTACCTGCCCTGCTAATGTGGTCTGTTTCCAAATTGCTAAGGGATAACATTCCCAAGCACTAGACGTCGATGTAGAGCTTCTTAGACAATAATAACAAGCTGATGAAATGCATATTTGGAGTGCGGTACCAGGAACAAGATGATCAAGGTCAACTTGCGTTATTTAATATGGATGATCATCATGCTCCTCTTGCTTCAATATTTTCAGGTCTTCTGTTTACCTGCAGAGGTATATGCCCATAGTCAAATGTGAACATATCCATGAAAGTGGGGGAAATTGTGATGGGAAATATTTACCTTTTATTTCCTATTACTAATTATCTATGTATCTATCCATCAATCGATCTGTCTGTTTGTTTGTTTGCTTGTTTATTTATTTATTTATTTTTGGTAAGGCAATTGGGGTTAAGTGACTACTCCAGGGTCTGAGGCCAGCTTTGAACTTCGGTCTTCCTGACCCCAAGCTGCTCTATCCATTAAGCTAGTTAGTAATCTTTAAAAACAAAAAAAAATTACCTTTTACATCCTAAAATAATGCATAAGATTATAATACGTGAAAGAATTATTTCTCTGCCACTGGCATAATTTCTTCGATAAAAAAGCTTCTTTATAATCCTAATTTTTTTTCCAGGATTATTTTTCCACCTCCTGAACCTGTGCTTAAGCCTAATAAAACCTAAGTTTTTAACTCTCTAATTTCAACATTGTGAGAGACTTATTTCAGCAGTAGTAACCTATCATGCAATCTCAAAGCAATCTTTTTACCATAGTAACCTAAACAAGATCTGGATGCATAAATTAAGAACAAGAAGGTGAGATTGGAACCCAGACCTCCTGCTCCTAGGTCCGGAGCCTATTCTATGAAAGCACACTGCCTGTCCTAGACCCCCCAGTCAGCAGGACTTCTCTTCTCCAATATAACAGCATGCAGAAAGGTATTTAGTATCGGAGCAGGAGGTGACTGCCAGCTTCCTTTCCCTTTTCTGTTGCGTAGCCTACTCCAACCCCTCCACCAAAGGGTGCCTAGGGCCTTGGCAGCTGGGTCCTACAGGGTATGGAGTACTAGGCCTGGAGTCAGGAAGGGCTGAGTTCAAATCTGGTCTCAGACACTTAATTAACTGGTGACCCTGGGAAAGTCTCTTAACCTCTGCCTGCCTCAGTTGCCTCATCAATAAAATGGGGATCGTAATAGCACCTCCCTCCCAGGGTTGTTGTGAGGATCAAATGATACCCTGATGGTAAAGTACTCATCAGCACTCTCAGTGCTTTATAAATGTTGGTTACCACTACTATTACTGCCTTGTGTTTGTTCAGTGCTTTATAAATGCTAGTTACTACTGCTCCTTCTACTGCTGCTACTACTACTACTACTACTACTACTACTATTACTACTACTACTACTACTATTACTACCACTACTTTGTGGTTATTCAGTCATTTAGGGTTTTCTTGGCAAAGACACTGGGTTGGCTTTCCATTTCTGTCTCCAGCTCATTTTTCTGAGGTGGAAGTTGAGACAGAGATTAAGTGACTTGCCCAGGATCTCACAGCTATTAAGTGTCTGAGGCATGGATTTGAACTCAGGGAGAGGAATGTTCCTGATTACAGTCCTAACCCTCCATCCACAGGACCACCTAGTTGCCCTCCTCCTCCTCCTC
>JAQQSK010006875.1:0-14230 GCA_028658325.1 Potorous gilbertii
CTTTCAACCATGCAGGGATCTCACCAATCACCAAACAACTTCTGGGGTTTTTTTCCTGCTATATTCTCAAGCAACCACCATTTCTCCCTTTCCTTTCCTCTCCACTGATTCCCTCTGTAATTCCATGCAATTATCCACCTACAGAAATTACTCTCTCAATCAGGAAGTCACCAATGGAATCCTCATTTCAAAATCCAATGGCAATTTCTCTATCATCATTTTCCTTAAAAAAAAAAAAAACAACTTTGCTGCGTTTGAAATTCTTGACCAGTCCCTTTGTGAAATTCTTCATTCGTCTGGTTTCCATGGCATTCCGCTAGCCTGGCTGGCCTCTGGCCTTTCTTGCTACTTCTCTTCTAATTTGTAAGATTGTAGATCTAGAGATGAGAAGGACCTGGGAGGCCACCTAGTCCAACCCATTCATTTTATGGTGATTATTATTGTTAACAGAAATAATAGCATTTATGTACCAATTAACGGTCCGTAAAACTGCTTATAAGCATCATCTCATTGTGTCCTCATCGCAGCTGGAAGGCAGGTGCTATTGCTATCCTTCATTTTTTAGAAGAGAAAACTGAAGCAAACAGAGATTAAGCAACTTGCTCAAGGTTACAGTGATGAAATTTGAAGAAAGTAGGTCCTTAGAGTCTACAGACATTGCTCTTTACACCACACCATGCTTTCTTCCTATTCCTTCCTGTTTTCAGCTTCCTGTTTTCAGCTTCAGATCTTTCATCTAAGGTTCTCTCGGACACTGAAATTTTCTCCCTTGGCAACATCAATCATTCCCATTTTCTGACCATTCACCTTCATATGGATGACACACATATATATGTATATACACATACACATATGTATATGTATATATACATATGCATACATGTGTGTCTATATAGACATATGTGTGTACAGATATATGCATATAGATGCATGTGTATGTATATATAGATATACACATATAGATATAAATTATGTGTGTACACACACATATATATGCATATACATGTATATCTCTATCTTAATTCCAGACTCTCTTCTGAATTCTACTTCTGCATGAACTTACTTCCTCCATTCTTTTCCCTCTACCATCCATCTCCCACGCTAATAAAAATATTTTTGTCTGAGTTTCACAAACACCAAATGAAATGCACATTTCAATATACAGACCAGAAAAGAGAATTGTACATGAGACTTCAGATCTCCACTTACTTTTCTTTTTAAATATATAATAAATTCAACCCATAGATTTCAAGGCTGCCCCAATGGGTGGTAATTCCTTCTGGTCTTCCTTCTATTCTCCTATGTGGATTAAAACAAAAACAAAGCTATAACTCACCAACCCTCTTTTCTTTTTTACCTTTATCTTTTACTATCCTACAACCTCCTTCTCACCTCTCACCTCCATTAGAAAGGAATTGATAAAGAAATCAAAGCCCTTAAAAAATGTAAATAGTCAAGCAATACAAGTTCCTCCATTCGATGTGCATGAAAATATTTTGCATCTTGAGTCCATCACCTATTTGCCAAGAGTTAGGTAGTGTGTTTCTCATCATATCTTTCACATTATTACAAAACTCATCTCCATAAAGCACAGCTCTGAACACATCATCTCCCTCACCAACAAGCTCTTCAAAACTGCTCTATTGCCTAGAGAATACAGTTCAAACACCTTACCCTGATATTTAAAATCCCCTTGCATCTTGTCCCAACCTAATTTCCTGCCTTATCACATGATAGTTTCCTATATTCTTTTTCTTCTACAGTCAGTGTTTCAAGGGTATTTATTCTTTAGCTAGGGATGTTCTAAGAAAAGAATAAAGATAGGAGAAACTTGGGAGTTATTCTTGTAGACAATCAATCAATCGCTAGGATTTTTGAAATGACATTATACTATGTGATATGATAATTCAAGAGATGGTTTAGTTTTCTATAAAGCGGAGATACCTCATAATCTGACAAGCTCAGACCACTCCTCAATTCCCTCCTACCATTTAGATTCTCACGATAGCCCAGTGAAAGTGGTAGTACAGATATTATTATTCCGATTTTATAGATGAGGAGGATGAAGTCATGGGAATTAAATTACTTGGCCAAGTCCATACAGCCACTAGGTAGGTAGCAGAGCTGAGATTTGAACCCAAGTCTTTGATTCCAAATTCAGGCCATTTTCCAATGCATCAGAACTTCCTCTTCAACTTAAACTCTCCTCCAAGAAAAACAAAAAGCTCCTGGGGAAGGAGACATAACCTATATTTATTTATACTCCTTTCCCCTCATAGTGCCTAGTCCAGATCACAGCGTTTGGAAGAATAAAGTTCAAGCAGGACTTTAATGAAGACACCCTCAACCTATTCCTTCATGGAAGTTGGAGGTCCACAGATGTTACACATTGCACATATTTTCAACCTTTTTCAATGTATCAATCAATTAGCTGTGCTGGCATTTTTTTCTCATTAAAAACATTATTTGTTATATGACATGGTTCTCTTGGAGGGAGAGAGGAAGGGACACATGGGATAATTATGGTGTTGTAAAAACCTGAAAATATCAATAAAATTTATTTTAAAATACAGTATTGGGTAGAAGAGGTTTTCAGGGAATATCAATTGAATTGTTGATCAAGTGATGACTTCACTAGCTTTCTACTTTGGCGTAAGACTTGAATATTGGCAACCCTACTATACCTATCCTCCAGTTCTCTACTATATTTGAAATTCTTTTGAAATTGCAGAAATGTTCATAGACTCATAGATTTAGAACTGGAAGGGACCTTAAAGATCACCTAGTCCAACCCCCTTATTCTGCAGGTGAGAAAGTAAGAAAGAGGCTAAGTGATTTGCCTAGGGTCATGGTTCAGCAAAGCAGGATATAAACTTGGGTCTCCTGTTTCTAGATTACCAGTTCTCTGTATTAGGTTACAGTCTCACTGTTCATCTTCCCATCCATACCAAGAAAAAGAACTTGTACAACACTATTTCCCAAGCTGTGCATCTGTGATCGGCCCCATCGGAAGTGTCCTTTGGACAGAATTACTGCCGGGAAAAGTCATGCTTACTCTTGGAATGACTCCCTAGGGGGGTCTGAGTATTTGGGATAGCCCTAAAACAGACAAAAGATTTCCCTCTTTGGAGGCTTTCTTCCTAGCTCTCAAGAGATGGCAGAGAATGGGTTTCCTGGATGAATTGCAAAGAAAGGGGGATGGGGAAAGGGTCCAGCTGAATTGTCTTGAAGCTTTTTATGTTTCAGAATTTTTTTAAAAGGCTTTTCTCCAAGGATTTAGAATTTGCTGAAGTGGCAGTCTTAGAAACTATGGGAAACTCAGTGGGTTGAGTGAGAAAAGAGAGGCTAGAAATATCATTGATTCAAGTAAACTGTCCATTACATAAAGGAGACTCTGGGTCCTCTCTCAGGCCCCATGAATAGGGGTTGGGCCATGTGTACTTTAACCACAAGAGTACTAGAAGAGTGATTTTGGAGATAGTGCCTGCACTGATTATCTGTATTTACTTGTCTGTTGTTAAGTATAAGAGGCAATGTGGAGCAGTGGACACAAGACCCAGCCTTGGAATCAAGAAGCCCTGGATTAAAATTTTGATTCTGATATAATCTGGTTGTGTGACCTGACTAAACCTCTCAGGACTCTCAGGAAACTCTCTAAGACTACAAATTGCAGATTAGTTGCTCATCTGCCTCATCAGGGAGGTATTCCATAACGGGAATTCTGTAGTATAAAATCATAAGCCTGGACCCCTCAAAAAATCTGTAAACTGTAATTGAATGCTTGTTTTTGTCTAGCACACATACCCCCCTACACACAGAGCCCCATAGTAGGTACTTAACAATGCCTGTTGAATTATTTTACATAATTCAACAATGAAAGGCAGCAGCTATTTATCTATTTTTTCTATCTCTTCCAGCAGTATTCTACACACAGTAGGTATTTAACAAATGTTTATATCATGATATATTCATGTTGAATAAATGGAACCATGGGAACCATGCAGAAGTTTCCTAACAGTCAAATAAGGCTCCTTCACTCTAATCTGAAAGCTATTTGCATCAGATAAATGGGCCTAGCTATTTGTTCTGAATATCCGGAGCCCTCTCTGGTGGGTTAAGTCTCTTTCAATTGCACTCAGACATATTCTTCTTACCAATGAATTCCGAAAAATTCAATCAAATCAGCTGCTATTCTAAAGCTGATCCCCTGGACTGGGCTTAATTTATGCTTTGCTTTATGAAGATGAACCACTTATTCATTTAAAGTGTTTCCTTTTTTATCTCCTTAATCAGTGGCTGTTCCTTTCATGTTACTATGGCTTAATCTAATCAGAAACAAATCCTACATGATGTTAAGCAGCTCGTTTGCATGTCATTACCAAGTCCAAATTGTCCGTCTGGAGGAGAGACACAAAATGGCTAATGTGGTCCCTAGGATGACCTGAGCACATCCCCCCAAGTCCCAAATTGTGGAACACGTGAATCGCACGCAGGGACCTTTACAAAATTCAGGAGACTTGGCCTTGCGAATCTTCAAAGGTCTCCAGAAGGGAAATGAAGAAACAAGTTTCTTGGACCCATGAGAAGGAAAAGGAAAACAACAGGCATGGATAGCACAGGTGACACATGTCAATGTCATAGAAAAAGGATGTGGGTGGGAGCTAGTTGATAACCCATAGCCTGGATGCCACTTTAAAAAGTAAGCTTCAGATTCAGGGGATATCTGTGCTGGAAACTAAATAATAAAGACCAGACTGGCAAAGCTCAAAGGTCCATTGAGACCCCTTACTTCAACCTCCCTCATTTTATAAAAGAAGATCCTGAGGACCATGGTGGGGCGGGAGCTGGTAGCAGAGGCAGGCCTAGAACCCATGAATGCTGACTTCCAGTTCAGAGGGTTTTTTGCCACATCAAGTTGACTCTTACTCCCTACCACTGGGACCTGGATACTCCTAGGATGGAATACTACAGAAATATGATCCTATGGACCCAGAATAGTTCAGATTTAACTTACTGGGTATTTCCTTGAAATGATCATTCTGAATCTAAAAGTTGAACTCGGTTGTGATTAGACTCCTTAGAGAACTTACTCTAAAGGGTTAGCAGTTACATTTACTGTAATTGAGTCTTTTCAGTCACAATGTCTCTTTGTGACCCCCTTTGGGGTTTTCCTGGCAAAGATATTGGAGTGGTTTACCATTTTCTTTTCCAGCTCATTTTACAGATTAGGAAATTAATTGACTTGCACAGGATCACACAGCGAGTATGTGTTGAAGGTCAGATTTGAACTCAGGGAGCTAAATCTTCCTGACTCCAGCCCTGGCACTCTGTCCACTGCACCACCTGACTGCCCAGTTGCTATACTACTATTTTCAGAATGTTTAGATAAGAAAAGCTGGTGTGTTGTGTCCTTTGAAGTCTTTTGTACTTTTCACATATGTCATGATTTTTTCACTTGTGTCACTTCATCACAAGGGCCCTCCATCCACTGATACATACTCTAACCTTTCATGCCTTAGTATATTCAAGAATTGTAGAAGCTGGAAAAGTCATCAATCTGGTGCAGTAGTTATAGGACTTGGAAATGAATAGAGGACAAAGCCCAGTAGTATCATATATTTGTGATGAACATAATATTCTGTAACATGCAAGCCGATTATCTGGGAACTCCTCTATTTCAAAAGCAACTTTATATAGAAGGGTGTTTTAGTGTGTCTGGAAGTGCGACAGTCTAGATCTCTAATATCATTGGTGTTGCAGGGCATCCATTGTGGAGATGCCTTCTACTAAAGTAGAACTTCAATTGTTCTGGGATTTGTTCTTTGAAAGTTGCCTGAAGCAGAGAGATGGTAAGTGACTTTTCCTAAGTCACACAGCTGGTATGTATCAGAAGCAGGACTTGAGCCCAAGTCTTCCCAGCTGTAAAGCCTACCTTCTCACTGCTGCTGTTACTACTTTCTGCAATAAAATATTACTTAAGAAGTCATGTGTAATTAAAATATAGGTTAATGTAGATAGGTATGTGCTTAGAACCCTAGGCCTGGAGTCTGGAAAACCTGCACACAAATCTGGCCTCAGACACTTACTAGTTGGGTGATCTTGGACAAGTCACTTAACCTCTGTTTGCCTTAATCCACTGGAGAAGGATATGGCAAACTACTCTAGTACCTTTACCAAGAAGATGCCGTAAACAATATAGTCCTCAGGGTCACAAAGAGTCAGACACAACTGCATAGCAAGAACAAGGTTTGTGGTTGAAATTGTGGTTGAAATGTCTCGGGAGAACTAACTATCCAAGTAAGTTTTTTATAGTCATGATCCTTTGTAATAAGCATTCACTACCTCTTCCTTCCCTAACAACCTAATGAATTCTGCTCAAATGTATTTGTCTTTCTTAAAGTGGGGAAATATTAGGGTCTAAGGCTAAAAAAATAAGATACCTCCCAACCAATAAGATAGGGAAGACTCTTATACATGCCTAGGAAGCAGATTAAGCCATCTTGCAGAATTGCCCTTTGTCTGCCTGGTCATTCCTTCCTAAACAGCAAAAATGTCCTGGGAAGCATTGTCAGTAGCTGAGAGTCTTCAAAGCCCCTGGCTGACCACAGTCTTGAAGCAGAGAGGCCCTGGGGCTATGGGAAATAGATGTGGTCAGCAGTAAACAATATCCACACCTGAACAGCAGCTGTTAGTCACCGCCTGGGAAGCAGTTTGACTTCTACTATTTAAACCAACACTAGGGAGGCCCCTGATATTGGTGCTTCTGACTGACCCTGTCTTCAATTCATATCATCTTAGCCTGGAAGAGCTGATGGGCAAAGCTGAAAGGAAGGTGCCTACTATGTGCCAGGCACTGTGTTATGCCTGAGGATATAAGAAATGCAAAAAAATTAAATGGTCCTGCTCTCAAGAATCTTACAGTCTAATGGGAAAACAGCATGTAAGCAATCATATGCAAATAAGGTAGACCTACAGGATAAATTGGAGAAAATCCAATTTAATCAAGAGGAAGGGTGCTAGCAAAAAGGGGACCAGGAAAAGCATCTTGTAGAGGATGGGGCTTTAACTGAGACTTGAAGGAAACCTCCTCACCCTGAAGAGTGTAATGACCAACTCAACCTTGTCCTTGTCTGTGAATGTTGTGTTTCCTTCTGAATCAGTATCTCAGATCATGGTCTAGGGCAAAAGTCAGGTGGATGGGTACTGGATTTTGAGTCAGGGAGACCTGTGTTCAATTACTGCCACAGACTCTTACTGAATCTTTGACCATAAACAAATCACTTGACCCCCTCTGTGCCTCAGTTTCTACATCTGTAAAATCAGGAGTAAGGTTGAACTCAATGGCCTCAATTCCTTTTCAGCCCCAAATCAAGGATCCTATGAAGGAACATCTCATCCTATGAGTCTCCAGGAAAGTATCTATCCCCAGCAGTACCTGATCAGTTTGTAGTCATTAGGAGCATCAGGAAGGAGTTGGGGCTGGTACAGGCTGGTCAGGTTAGACCACATGAGGAAAGAGTTAGCCCCAGAGGAGGCTGACTGGATTCATTGTTGAGAGATGCCCCTGGGTGCTTAGCAGGGACAAGATACCATCACATTAGGAACTTCAGGCTGCTTGGTAACTAGGTAGTATATTCTCCAAGCCCAGGGCTTGGTGGTAATGCAAACCAGTAGGAGGGCCTAGTTTATGGAAACCTTTTTTCCCCTTCTTTTTAAATCTGATAATCTCAATGGGCATTAGCACTTATACCACAAACCTCCAGCTTTTTCTTAAAAATGGAAATCACACCTCTCCCATGACTCTCCAAAGATTTCCTAACTACCTCTGGAATACCACCTCAGTGACGTTGCTTGTCCCACACCCTCATGCCTCACATAAAGTAGTTTGAGAAGAACTTCTCTGGGTAAAATGGTCCATGGCTTCTCTCTCTCCTCTACCAGCAGCCATTTTTTGCTAATTGCTTTATTATGTACTTTTAAAACTGCTTTGTTCTTCAGGGATTAATTTTGCACTTATCTCCACTCACCGTAAAAGTTTTACAATGTATTGTTAAACTGCATCTGGGCAGTGCCTGTTTGTAATTGCAAAAAGTCACTCCCAGGCTGGTGTTACTGGGAGATAATGTGCTTCCAGGTTGACTGATGGGTACCAAGTGAGAATGGGAGCGTGCGTGCACACACACACACACACACACACACACACACACACACACACACACACGCACGCACATACACATCTTTCTTCAGTTGTTTTCAAATGCATCATCCCTTGTCCTGCCAGGCACCACAAACTAATCAGTTCCCAAGGCACTGGGTGCCAGATTTTCTCTCTGCACAGAAAGCATGGACCTTCACCTTCAAAGAACAGAGCACAATCCCCTTTCAGGTCCCTGGGAATATGGATACTCCCTGGATCACGCTGGTGAAATTGGAAGAAGGCATCACCGGCACCTCTCCCTGGGGCTGTCAGCCTTGGACCCTAGAGGGGTCCAGCTTGAAGTAGTAAGCAGGTAAGGCTAGACAAGACTGCTCTGATGCTTCAGAGCAGGTACCTCAAGAATTGGCAAGTTCCTGTCTCAGACTAAGTCACTCCTCTGAGACTGCTGGCATATGGATGCATGTGAGTGTATGCATACTTGTGTGTATATACCTGATGATTTCCTGCCACATTTTCTTTTCTTGTTCCTCTTCTTGCTGTCCACCATCTGAGTCCCAGCTCTGTTAGAAAGAATAGCCAGTGCCCAACTAAGATTTTTTAAAACTAGAATCCTCATCATCCCTGCAGACAAGATGGTACAGTCATCCAGTAAGGTGAGACAGGATAGAGCATTGGACTTAAATGTCAGTCCTGCCTCTGATACTGGCTGTGGGACCCTGAGCATGTCACTTAAACTCTCTACGCCTCTTCTGTAAAATGAGGCTAACGTTAGAACCTACCTCACAAGGATGTTGAAAGGATCCAATGAGACACTGTATGTAAAGCAAACCTTAAAGTGCTATGTAAATGGTGGTTATTTTTATTATTACAGCAGAGAGAACACCAAATCCCAAGTCATAGGATCTAGTTTCCACTTCCCCCTATGACACTAACCACCTGTGATCTTGGGCAAATAACTTAATCTCCCTGCTCCTTAAAATCATGGGCTTAGACTGGAAATTCTCTCCTCATCCCAGCTCTAAATTTAGTATCCTATGACTAGATCATCTCCAAGATCCTTCCCTGCCCTTGAACTCTGAGCCTACTTAAATGTGAGCAAAAGAGCTAGAACAGGAACATCTCGAAGTTGAACCTCTTTAGGCCTATAAGGAAAAGGGTTATCTTTTGTCAACTTTGTGGGAGACTTGTGCATTGGGTTGAATTATTCTGATTTTTGAGGTGAAATAAAACTTACAGCAATAAGTCTTTGTTTTCTCTTGGGCAAAGGAAAGGGACATACCTAGTTAAGCAATTAAATAGTAATGTGAACAAATCACCAAAATCCATTCAACCAGATGACTTCTTGACTGGTCAAGAATGGGTTATGGGTTGTAGAACATGTAGTCTAAAGATTTTCTGGGAGTGAAGAAGACACCACACTCCTTTGAGGCTGCTGCCAAAGCTGTTATGTTCTAGTTTCGGGAATATGGTTAGTTAAGATCAGAGAATCTGGATGCGAATCATGGCTCTGTTATTCATGAGTGTGACCATAACAAGTCATTTAATTACTTTGGACCTCAGCATCCTCATATTTAAAATGAGGTGGTCAGACTAGATAGCTTCTGATGTCCCTTCCAATTGTGTCTGTGATCCTATGATCTCTAAGGTCTATTCCAATTCTAAATCACTGAACCTATGAATACAGAGGGATCATATGTGGTTTACAGCTATGTAGACAAGCTCACAAGTTAAGGATGCTACAGTGTAGAACTTGGAAGTTTTCTCTTGTGTGCGTGTGTTCATCCTTTGTTGCCAAAGAAGACCATGCCACCAGAGAAATGGTGATATGACTTGCACTTGGCTTTGTTATGAGTGAGGGAGGGCTGTGCAGGTCACTTGCTTCACTTCTCCTCCAGAACTATCTGCATCCAGTGACCAGATATTCAGCAGGATGACTGAAGATGACCCAGGATGAGGCAATTGGGGTTGAATATCTTGCGCAACGTCACACAGCTAGTGAGTGTCAAGTGTCTAAGGTGAGATTTGAATTCAGGTCCTCCTGACTCCTACATTGGTGCTCTATTCACTGCACCTCCTAGCTGCCCCTGGAAGTTTTCTCTTACATGTACATTCAATGGCCTTCACTTAGTACATTACCATATATTCACTTGTCTCTTGCATATCTACACTGGAAAGATGCTCCTGTGGCCTGGAGTATGTGGTGACAAGAGAAAGTGGGAGGGGGGAGGAGGAGATAAAGAAGGGTATGGAAATAAATAGCAAGCTTTAATAACATTAATAGGAGAGGAAAGTAGGGAAAATGGAGGGCAGGCATCAGATTTCTGAATGTACAAATCCCAGAAAAGTCAAGCCTTCAGTATTGTTTCATGCAGTGAAGGGATATGTTTAGAAAGTTATAGAAGTAGGAAGTTCTAGATTCAAAGGCAAAGTCTCCAAATCCCTTTCAGAGGCCTAGGAAAATGGACTTTATACAGCGAAGCTCAAGACAAAACGTCTGCATTCCTCACAAGTTATCATGAACTCTACTTCCCTTCTCTATTACACCTTATTTTCTTTTTTCTCTAACGGATGATTTTTCCTCTCAAAAAGGAAAAAGGCAGAGGGGCTGGCTGGGAGGCTCAGGAACCTGAGGGTAGAAGTGGAATAGGGAGAAAGTTGAACAGCGTGGGGAGTGGGGCAGGATGAGGGCTCTGTTATTTTCCTTGATGTCTGGTGCTAAAATAGAAGCTGCTCCAGAGAGCAGGACTTGACAGGTGTGGTGACTGACACCCAATTGTGTTACTGACACTTTGAAAAGCCAGTGCTCACAGTTTCAGTTTTCCCCTTCTAACCTAAGGCAGCTTGTTTTGTGGAAATAACCATCACTTAGGAATGACAGTCTGAGAATGGGGAATGGCAGGCCTAGGCTCCTGGGGTTTCACTTGGTAAACATGGAGGGATAGTGTGAAAGCAGCAACAGTGGACTAATCATTCTGTCTAAGAAAAGAAGGAAGCTTCCATGACCATTCAATGGGGGTGGACTTGGATGGGCAAAGGAAGTGAGTGTCAAAGTCTGACTGAGCCCCTCTCCTAAAAATGACAACTTTTCTGGATAGGAAGGGGCAGAGAATTACTGGGTCAATGGGATACTTTGTCACTACTTTCCTTAATGAGAGAAGTTTTTAGTGATTTTTCCAGCTCCCCTCTGGAAAAGTTCAAGGAGCCGCAAGGCCTTAATAGGCACCAAGAGACCATACGGTTTATTTTCTTGCCTTGCAGTAAAATTTCACAGTCCAAAGATGTCGGACAGTGGGTTTTCACCCCTTTCAGGAAGGGATGGGAACAGGAGGAGGAAGGAAGGAAACAAGCTTTCATTAAGGGCCTACCATATGCCAGGGGCTATAGAAATATTATCTTTTTCCCTCATAATAACCCTGGGATGTAGATACTTTTATCATCTTCTTTTGGCAGATTAATAAATTGGGGCAAACAGGGGTTAAATGACTTTGTCAGGGGACACACAGTCCACATCTGAGGTCAAATTTGAACTAATATCTTCCTGACTCCATGTCCAGCACCCCAACCACTAAGCCAACTATTTGCCTTTAGAGGCATGCATCTTGGAAAACCAATGCATTCTGCAAACTCTCCGGGATAAAAAACCCTTAAAAATTCAAGAATCACCCTTCTCAATGGATGGATCCAAAACCAGGTACAAACAGGAGGCAGGATGCAGAAGCTATCCCTTCTTAGCCTCCCAAGGTTAGGCACCAAGTGAAGGGTGACTGTTTTCTAGTCTGTGGCTCAATATTGATAGCCAGTGATGCACATAGATTGGAATGGGGATGAGAGTTCTTTGATCTAGAAATGCTCAGCATCGAGCGTGACATTGGTTTAAATCCTTCGATACTCTCTATATGACCATGTACAAGTCATTTAACCCATCAGTGATTTTTTTAATAAATTATGTTTACCTCATAACATATTGAAGTTGTTCTCCCTCAGGACCACAACACTAAGAATAGATAACGGCTCAGTGTCTACACAGACTTGGCAGTCTTCCCTTTCATTTTCTGCCATGAGGATGCATCCTGAACCTGCCCCTCACTGGTGCTCACAGATGTGCCCATAGTTGTCTAGGAGGCATCATGGCACCACAGGAAGAGTGATGCATCTACAGTCAGAAAATCAGGATTCAGTTCCTGTTGCTGATACTTACTACTTCTGTGAACTTGGGCAATTCACTTAACATCTCTTTGCCTTAGTTTCTTTTTTTTTCTGATGGTGAGGGTTTTTTTAAATTTATCTATTTACTTTTAGTTTTCAACATCCATTTCCACAAAATTTTGAGTGCCAAATTTTCTCCCCATCTCTCCCCTCCCCCTGCCCCAAGATACTATGGATTCTTATTACCCCTTCCTCCAATCTTCCCTCCCTTCTATCATATCCCTCCCTTCCCTTATCCCCATCTCATCTATTTTCTTGTAGAGCAAGATAGATTTCTATACCCCATTATCTGTATTTCTTATTTCCCAGTTGCATGTAAAAACAATTTTTAACATTCGTTTTTAAAACTTCAGGTTCCAATATCTCTTCCTTCCTCCTTCCCCATCCATCCTCACTGAGAAGGCAGGCAATTCAATATAGGCTATTCTTGTGTAATTATGCAAAAGACTTCCATAAAAGTCATGTTGCAAAAGACTATATTTCCCTCCATCCTATCCTGCCCCCCATTTGTACTACTCTCTCTTTTGACCTTGTCCCTCCTCAAAAGTGTTTACTTCTAATAATCCTCTCCTCCCATTTGCCCTCTCTTCTATCATCCCCCCCGACACCCTAGTTATCCCCTTCTCCCCTACTTTCCTGTAGTGTAAGATAGATTTTCATACCAAATTGAGTGAGCATGTTATTCCCTCCTTAAGCCAAATGTGATGAGAGTAAGCTTCACTTTTTCCCTCTCACTTCCCCCCTCTTCACCTCCATTGATAAAACTTTTCCTTGCCTCTTTTATGAGAGATTATTTGCCCCATTCCATTTCTCCTTTTCTTCTCCTCCTAATTTACTCCTCTCTCAACCCTTAATTTTATTCTTTTAGATATCGTCCCTTCCTATTCAGCCCACTCTGTACCCTCTGTCTATATGTATGTAATCCTTCCAACTACCCAAATATTGAGAAAAGTCTCAAGAGTTACAAATACTATCTTTCCATGCAAGAATGTAAACAGTTCAACCTCACTAAGTCCCTTATGATTTCTCTTTCATGTTTGCCTTTTCATGCTCCTCTTGATTTTTGTCTATGAAAGTCAAATTTTCTATTCAGCTCTGGTCTTTTCATCAAGAATGCTTGAAAGTCCTCCATTTCATTGAATTACCATTTCCCTCCCTGAAGTATTATATTCAGTTTTGCTGTGTAGGTGATTCTTGGTTTTAATCCTAGCTCCTTTGACTTCTGGAATATCATATTCCAAGCCCTTCGGTCCCTTAATGTAGAAGCTGCTAGGTCTTATGCTATCCTGATTATATTTCCACAATACTCAAATTGTTTCTTTCTGGCTGCTTGCAATATTATCTCTTGACCTGGAAACTCTGGAATTTGGCTAAAATATTCCTAGGAGTTTTTCTTTTCAGATATCTTTCAGGAGATGATCACTGGATTTTTTCAGTATTTATTCTACCTTCTGGTTCTAGAATATCAGGGAAGTTTTCCTTGACAGTTTCATGAAAGATGATGTCTAGGTTCTTTTTTTGATCATGGCTTTCAGGTAGTCCCATAATTTTAAAATTGTCTCTCCTGGATCTATTTTCCAGGTCATTTGTTTTTCCAATGAGATATTTCACATTCTCTTCCATTTTGTCATTCTTTTGGTTTTGTTTTGTGATTTCTTGGTTTCTCAGAAAGTCATTAGCCTCCATCTGTCCCATTCTAATTTTGAGAGAACTATTTCCTTCAGTGAGCTTTTGAACCTCTTTTTCCACTTGGCTAATTCTGATTTTGAAAGCATTCTTCTCCTCAATGACTTTTTGAACCTCTTTTGCCAATTGAGTTAGCCTATTTTTCAAGGTGTTATTTTCTTCAGCATTTTTTGGGTCTCC
>JAQQSK010006876.1:0-14230 GCA_028658325.1 Potorous gilbertii
ATGAATGGAAAAGTAAAAGAATATATATACACACACACATATGGGGCTGTATATGTTTATGTATGTGTATATACCTATATGTGAAAATGTTTATAGTTGCTTTTGTGTGGTAACAAAATTGGAAATTGAGGAACTGCTATTCAATTTAATATAAGTGGGAAATTATAAACAGGTATTGAAGCACCCTATGCAGAAATGCCCAACTCCTGGGTACCAGGATGCTTACACTTGGCTTACTCAAAGAGTAGATATTAGGACAGGAATATCACACCTTTTCCAGTAGAAATTTAGGTAAAATTACCTACTTGTCCTTTGGTGGAGTAAAATCTCTCTAGAGAAAAATTTTAGTTTCAACAAGGCAGGAGCAGGTAGTTCTAATCATGGGTTGCCATGGTGACTGGTCCATCAACTAAGATATTTGGAATGCTGAATTACTGGCACTCAGACTACTCCTTTATCAGACCTTCATTATGACTGCTAATCTAGGGGGATGGGAAGACTTTTTCCCAGGATTGTCCAGGAATTAGCAAACAGATGTCAATCACCAGGGTTTAAAATATATTAGGAGGTCCTGACAAATACATAAACATGTACACAGGAATTTATATATTGTGTATATGGAGAGACAGAGAACAAAACAAAGACAGACCTAGAGATGCAGAGACATGCATCCTCGGGGACAGGAAAGAGAAACAACTGTACGCACTGCAGATTAGTACGCAGAAGAAGACACATAAACAGTAGATGGTGTTAATATATTGATTTGTCTGGTACATGGTGACACCACCATCTCTCCTTCAATAGCCACTAACTAAGCTCTTCCTATCCTTTCTGTCTCCCTTCCCCTTCCTTCCCCTATCCAAATTTGGAAGGCCAGAGGATGATCAGTTAAATTGGGGTTTACTAGATAGATCTTTTCCTTCTCTTGCCTTCCCTTGTCTTTCCTTTCTTTCCTCTCCTTTCCTTTCCTTTCCTTTCGTTTCCTTTCCTTTCCTTTCCTTTCTTTTACTTTCCTTTCTTTTCCTTTCCTTTCCTTTCCCTTCCCTTTCCTAAAACCTTAAACCTGCTGCATTCTGAAGCCAATAGATTGGACAACCCTGGGCCCCTAAAAAGGGCTGTTTTCTGGACCCTACTGGCTTAAGAGTGATTATAAATAGTAATTGTTGCTGTTTACCTTCAAGCCTAATGTAGTTATTTTTCTTTGCATTATTAAAGCAGGACATTCCTTGGTTACTTCCTAAACAGAGCTGTTCACTGAATGGGCATTACTTCACCTTATTAAAGTACCTGAATAGATCTTGGCTTAAAGGTGTCAAGCTCTCCCATTTCATCCTAGCCCATCTCCAGTCAGCCTGAGGAATATCTGGTCACTGGGTATTGATGGCTTCGGAGGAGAAGTGTGGCTTTTGACTTCGCATACCTCTCCCTCCTTCAAAAAAAAAGTCGAGTGCTAGTCATGCCATCATTTCTCTGATGGCACGGTCTTCTTTGACAAGGCAGAATGAACATAACAATATGTGAGTAGCCTTTTAAAGAGTATTGTCATCACTATCTAAAACAGTAGTCAGAGCATGTCGTGGAAGGAAATTACCACACTTAGTTCCTATAATGTGCAAAAAAGTCAAGGAGAGGGTTGTCATGGCAAATCCGTAGGCCCACGTTGTCACTATTCTTGCATTCTGAAGACGTGTTTTCCATTTACTTTAGACTCTTTTCAGAGAATCTTTGGTAGAGACTGTTGATTGCTTCAGATCCCCCAAAAAGACTAGCAAAGTGGAGGAGGACACTGGGTCACAGACTCACTGGAGGGAGAGTGTAGCGTTTAGGAAGAAAGCAGAGATGGGGAGAGGGAGTGAGAGGCTTTGCATGTCAAACACATTATATATTTGATCCTCTGTGTGAAAGGGAGTCACTGGAATATCTTGAGTTGGGGAGATGATATAATCAGACCAGTGTGTTAGGAAGATCATTTTGGTAGCCAAGGCGAGGAGGCACTGCAGTGGGCATGAACATTTGACAGAAAGATCAAGAATCTCTTATTTTAATTGTTGAAGCACGTGGTGAAGTGAGGAGTGTCTGCCCTGAGTCTTCTCCAGAAAACTCACCTGCAGTTTGTTCAGGTGTTTATAGGGTGGACCCATGACCAATGGATCCGATACAATCCATGGATGAGAGTAATGGGTGGATCTTGCAAAAAGAGAGATTCAGACTTGATTTCAGAAACACTCATCCCAGACCGATAAGAAGACTCCCCAACCACATCCTGTCCACCCTCAGGTTGCTTTGCTTCTTCTGGTCGTCTGGCTTGCCTACCCTGTGAATGGACTTGGGTTGCCACTCTATTGTCAATGGATAACCTTTTCTGTGTGGGACTATTTTTCCCACCTGCTGACTGCAAGATATGTTCACCTATCAGTCTGGTCCTTCTGGGCAACACGCCACCTGCAGGGACCTGTTTGTTGTTGTGTGTATTGCAGACATGTGGTCAGCAGTTGCTGATAGTAGAGATGAGGAATGTGGGTAATGACTTTCCAGTAATTTTTTCCCAACATGATACTGAGGGATGGAGTGGAAGCAGGTGTGGTGGCTTTGGGGGTATGTTCCTTACAAGATTCTGGGGATTAGTCTATTTCCTTCTGGATCTCTGCAGAGGTGATGCACAAGATGATGCTGTTGTATTCACCTGTCTGGCACGTGCAGCCACCTTAAATATCTGTTGAAAGGCTATTTCCACCAATATCTGAATGACCTAACCACCCTCCTCATGGAGTCTGTGTATGTCCTGGAGGAAAATTACCAGGCAGTGTTCATATAATCTTCCAAAGAATGAAGGAGAGGTTTCTCATGGCATCTCTATCTTCCCATGATCCCAATTCACTTGAGATTTCATGATGGGCTTGACACTGGCTTTAGAGTTTTTCCAGAGAAAATTTGGTTTAGACTATTGATAACTAAACAGCTTCAAACGCATCACCCATTTAAGGAGGACTCTGTTCTGCCAGACATGAAAGTGGGACCTTAAAGAAATCAGGGAAAGAGGAGGCAGAGAAAAGGAGGGAGAGAATTGCAAAGAAGAGAGAACTCCCATGAAAATGTCCATTTGGGAGATGGAATGTCTTCTTACCGACCAGATGGAGGAAGTGGAAGAATAGTATAGGGTATGAGAAGAAAGCAGATAGAGGAACTGGATGTGAGGAGCCTTGAATGACCAAAAGAGGACTTTATAAATGATTTTCTGGGGTGTCAGTGAAATATCTTGGGGGGGAATTGGTGATATGTTGCCCACCCATATTTGGGAAAGGTCACTTTTCTAGGCAAGGAGAAACCGAACTGCACTGGGCAGAGACCTGTGGCAGGGAGGCCAAGCAGCAGTTATTGTGGTAGTCTTGGAATGAGGTGAGGGTGTGTGTGTGCCCTGACATCTCTGGCATAATCACCTACAGTTTCTTCAGGTGTGTATGGGATCCTATTCAACAGATCTGGGAGGTCTGGGATCAGTGCAGTGGTCGGATCTTGTAAAAGGAGAGATTCAGACGTCATGTCAAAAACATCCTCCCCATACTGATCATTAGACAGACAAGCAACGTTGAATCCAGGTCTGCCTCTGGGCCGCCCTCAGGTTGCATAGCTTCTTCAGCTAGTATGGCTTGCCTCCACTGTGAGTAGCAATGGGTTGGTAGTTTCGTGGAGATGGCAAAACCTTTCTCAAAAGGAGTGGCTTCCCCAACTCCTGGCTATAAGATATGGGCAGCAAGCAAACTGGTTCTCCTGGGAAAGGATGCGCCATCAGGTGCTCTTTTGTGTGTTTGTGTGTATTTCAGACTTGTGGTCAGCATTTACTGCTCGTAGTGCTGAGGAAAGTGGGTTCCATCTTGTCAGGGTTATCCTCCCTCCACGATGTAGTGGGAGTTGAGCTGGAACAAGTCTTTCCACTTTGTGGGAGCCTGTTGTTTTCAAGACTGTGTGGAACGGGAACCATGTCTGTCCCCATCTGGGTCTGTGGGGAGATGCTGCACAAAGTGACGTTGATGCCTTTTCTGGCACATCCTGGTCCCCATCTCTCCCTCAATAGCCTTTGAAAAGCTATTTCCACCACTGTTAAAAACAGCTCTCAGACCTCCTCAAACATTCAGATCATGTCCTAGAGGAAAATTACCAGGAAAATCATGTTTCTGCAGTCTTCTAAAGAGTCATGGAGCGGGTTGTCCTAGCAGCTCCATCTTTTCATGTACCTCTTCCGTTAGCATTTTCATAATGAGCTTCAACATGCCTTTTGACTTTTATTTTCCAGAGAGAAATTAGTGCAGCCTGTTTATTTAACAGTCCCTAACTCATCCCCTATTCAGGGAGAACTCTGTGCTGCCACCCATGCATGGATGAAGAAAGTAATGAATATTTGTTCAGCACTTGCTATGGGCAACCTATTGCACTAAACGCTGTAGTAAATACCTCTACTATCCATCTACACCTTCAGTTGTGTTAATCCCGCAAAAATCTATGTTCATGTATTCAGCATTATTATCCCAATCAGGTGTCTAATTTGCTGAAGATGAAGTAGAAATAAATCCTATACAGGTTAACTTGGAAATCAGAAAGAGAAGGAAGATCCTAGAGGTAAGGAAGTCCCTTAAATGCTTCTTTTAGAAGCTGAGATTGTAATTTGGAACTAAATGAAGTCACTGAAACCAGGAGGCACGGATGAGGAGGGAGAGCATTTCACAGAAGAAGGATAGCCAGAGAAAATGGCTCTTTGGGAGATGGAGTACCATAAGCAAAGACCAGCAGGAGGAGTGAGACTCTCTCTCACAGGCTCTTTTGAGGAAGAGTGTAGGGTGTAGAAAGTATGCAGAGATCGCGACAGGATGTGAGGGGCCATGAATGGTAAACAGGTGATTTTATATTTGATCCTTGACGTGATAGGGAGCCCCTGGAATATTCTTAGTTGAGAAGACAACAGATCAGACCAATGTGTTAGAAAGATCACTTAGGCAGTCAGGGATAGGATTTGTTGCAGTGGTCAGAGACACAAAACAGTATGAACAAGCAGAAGGTATTGTAGTACTTCAGGCATGGAGTGAGAGGGGAGGTATCTGCCTTGAGTCTTCTCCAGAAAATCACCTGTAATTTGTTCAGGTGTATATAGGATGGACCTATATCGAATGGATCAGATATAGGTCAGGGATGAGAGTACTGGGTGGATCTGGTAAAAACAGAGATTCAGACTTGATTTCAGAAACACCCACCCCAGACCGATTAGAAGACTTGCCAAGCACATTGAACCCTGAGTTGCCTCCTGTCTACCCTCAGGTTGCTTTGCTTCTTCAGGTCGTCTGGCTTGCCTACCCTGCAAGTGGAAATGGATTGTCACTATCGTGTCAGTGGATAATCCTTTCTATGCAGGACTCTTCTTCCTACCTTCTGGTAAGATATGTTCACATATCATTCTGGTTCTTCTGGGCAACACGGCCCCTCCAGGGACTTCTTTGCTGTTGTGTGTATTGCAGACAGAGGGTCAGCAAATGCTGATAGTAGTGAGGAGTATATGGATACTGATTTTCCAGTAATTTCTTCCCAACGTGATGTTGAGGGATGAAATGGAAGTAGGTATGGTGGCCTTGGGGGACATGCTCCTTCCAAAGTTCTGGGGATCTGTCTTTCTCCTTCTGTGTCTCTGCAGAGTTGATGCACAAGATGCTGGTGAAGCACCTTGCTTGTCTGGCACGTGAAGCCACCTTCAGTAACCGTTGAAAGGCTTTTGCCACCAATATCTGAATGACCTAACCAACCTTATCATGGAGTCTGTGTATCTCCTGGAGGAAAACTACCAGGGACTGTTCCTATAATCTTCCAAAGAATGAAGGAGAGGTTTGTCATGGCATCTCCATCTTCCCGTGCTCCCAATTCACTTGAGTTTTCATGATGCGCCTGACATTGGCTTAAGATTTTTTCCAGAGAATATGTGGTTTAGGCTATTTATTACCTAACAACCCCAAATACATCACCTGTTCAAGGAGATTTCTGTTCTGCCAGGCACGAATGAATGAATGAAGGGAAGAATATTGGTACAGTACTTATAATGTGCAAGGAACGGTACTAAATGCTGTAGTATATACCTCCACTGTCAATACTCCCTTCCGTTGTCTGAATCCCGCAAATCCATGCTCAAATATTCAATATTATTATCCCAAAGTTGTGTCTAATTTGGTGAAGTTCAAGTAGAAAAAAAAACCCAAAAAACGGACACTGAGTAAATTCGATATAAGCAAGAGAACCAAGAACCTAGACCTAAGGAGATCACTTAAATATGGCTTTCTAAGTCCATGAACCACTGAAAGAAACCAGGAAAAAGAGGAGGCAGAGGAAAAGAGGGAGACCATTGGAGGGCAGAGGGACAGCCCATGTAAACGTCCAGTTGGGAGATGGAGTGTCTTGTTCCCTACCAGAAGGAGAAAGGGGTCACTGGATTACTGACTTTCTGGAAGAACAGTGTAGGGTATGGGAAGAAAGCAGAGATAAGGACTGGGTGTGCGGGGCACTGAATGCCAAAAAGCGTACTTCATATTTGATCCTCGGGGGATCCACTGGAACACCTCGGGGGGGGGGGGGATGATGATATGGTTCCAATTTGTATGTTAGGAAAATCACTTTGGCAGCCAAGGGGAAGATGCACTGCAGTAGACATAAACATGTGGCAGGAAGTCCAAACAGTAGTCCAGGCAGGAAGTGAGGCAGGGGGTGAGGTTGAGAGTATCTGTCCAGAATCTTCTCCAGAATAATCACCTGCAGTATCTTCAGGTGTATATAGGGCGGCACCTTGTCCAATGGGTCAGGCAGAGGATAGGTATGAGAGTATGGGGGAATCTTGTAAAAAGAGAGATTCAGACTTGATTTCAGAAACACCCACCCCGGAGGAATTAGAAGACTCCCAAAGCACATTATACCCTGAGTTGCCTCCTGTTTGTCCTCAAGTTGTTTTACTTCTTTAGCTTAATCTGACTTACCTACACTTTGAGTGGCAATGGGATGGCACTTTAGTAGCTATGGTTGGCCCCTTCTCTGCAGTGATGTCTTCGCCCCTGCTGACTCTAAGATATGCAGAGGCATCAGGCTTGCTCTTCTAGAGAGAGTACCCCCTTCACGGGTTCTTGTGTTTTTGTATGTATTGGTGACATATGGACAGCAATTGCTGCCAGGGGAAATGATAAAGGTGGTCACTGTCTTTCCAGTGATTTCTCCCCAACATATGTTGTGAAGGATGGGCTGGAAGGAGGTGCAGTGGCTTTGGAGGACCTGTTGCTTCCAAGGTTCTGGGGATCAGACTATCTTCTTCTGGGTCTGTGTGGAAATGATGCACAAGGTGGTGGTGATGTATTCACTTGTTTGGCACGTGCAGCTCTCTCTCACTTCTCCTTCAATATTCTTTGAAAGTCTATTGCCACCACTGTCTAAACTGCTAATCATCCTCCTCATGGAGTCAGTGTATGTCTCCTGGAGGAAAATAGCTGGGCACTGATCCTGTAATCTTCCAAAAAATCAAACAGAGGATAGTCATGGCAGTTCCATCATCTCATGTTCCCAATTCACTTGCACTTTCATGCCGTGTTGGATATTAGCGTTGGATGTTTTCCACAGAAAATTTGGTTTAGATTATTGATTACTTAATAGTCCCAAACGCATCACCTATTCAAGGAGAACTATGTGCTGCCAGACATGAATGAATGAGTGAAGAAATGAATATTAGTTGAGCACTTATTATGTGCAATGAACTGTACTAAGTGCTTGTAGTACGTACCTCAACTGCCAATACTCCCTTCTACTTTCTGAATTCCATAAATCCATGCTATATACCCAATATTATAAGTAGAAACAAACTGTATACTGGCTAAATTGGAAATAAACAAGAGATCCAAGAACCTAGAGCTAAGGAGGTCCCTGAAAGGTGGAATTTCAAGTGAGTCTTGAAAGAAGGCAGGGAAAAGAGGAGGAAGAGAAAAAGAGGCAAAGCATTGCAGGGAAAATGGACAGCCCATGAAAATATCCACTTGGGAGACGGAGTGTCTTTTTCCAGAAGAGAAGGAGTAAGGGATCACTGTATCAGTGAGTTTCTGGAAGAAGAGTGTAGGTTATAAGAACAAAGTAGAGAAAGGTACTGGGTGTGAGGGACCTTGAATCAGAAAAAGAGGATTTCATATTTGATCAGCAAGGGAACCACTGGAATATCTTGGGCTGTGGGGAATAGTGAAATGCTACCGAATGCAGTCATGTGTCAGAAAGAACATTTTGGCAGCCAAAGGGAGGATGCACTGCCGTAGGCAGAGACTTGTGGCAGGAAGAATAAGCAGCAGCTATTGTAGTAGTGCAGACATGAGATGCGGGGGGCATGGGGGGGGAGGGAGTGCCTACCCTGAGTCTTCTCCAGTATAATGACCTACAGTTTCTTCAGATGTATATATGGGCCCTTTTCCAATGAATCAGACAGAGTACAGGGATCCACGTAATGCACAGATCTTGTAAATGGAGGGATTAAGACTAGATGTCAAAAAACCCTATCCAGACTTATTAGAAGGGATCCAAACAACACTGAACCCTGGGAAACCTCCTTTCCACCCTCAGGTTGTTTTGCTTCTTCAACGAGTTTGGCTTGCTTGCCCTGTGAGTGACAATGGGTTGGTGGTTGGGTGGCGGCGGCAAATCCCTTCTTTTCAGTAGTGGCTTCCCCAACTCCTGGCTATGAGATATGAGCAGCAAGCTGGCTGACTCCTCTGGAAAAGGCTGCCCACCAGGGGCTCTTTTGTGTATTTGTGAGTATTTTCGACTTGTGGTCACCATTTACTGCTGTTCGTGATGAAAAAAGAGGACTCCATCTTATCAGTGTTGTTTTCCCTACATGAAGTAGTGTTTGTAGGGCTGTAGGTAATTCTGTTCACATGGGTACAGCATGTCCTTAAGAAGCCTCTGGGGAAGAGGACGCATGCCTTTCTCCATCTGGGTCTGTGGGGAAATGCCGCACAAAGTGGGGGTTATGTTTTGCCTGGCATATCCTCATAAACTGGAAAGGCTACCGTCATCTCTGTCTAACATAGCTCATCGACCTCCTCAAACATTTAGAACAAGTCCTGGAGGAAAGTGACCAGGCAGTGTTCATATAATCTTCTAAACTGTCATGGAGCGCTTTGTCATGGCAACTCCCTCTTATCACGTTCCTATTCCACTTACATTTTCATGTTATGTTTGCAATTGGGTTTAGATGTTTTTCCCAGAGGAAATATGATTTCCACTATGCATTAACGAACAACCCCAAACCCCCAACCAATTCAACGGAACTTAGTGCTGCTAGATTCGAATGAATGAATGAATGAATGAGGAATGAATATTTGTTCAGCACTTACTCTGTGCAAAGAACTGTACTACTAAATGCTGTAGGACACACCTCTACTGACAACCCTTCCTCCCTTTTTCTGGCCCTCATACGTCCATGCTCATATAAGCAAAATCACTAATTCAAAAGAGTGTCCATTTTGGTGAAACTGATGTAGAAACAAATCCTATCCTGACTAAATTGGAGATTAGCACGAGAACCAAGATCCTCTAGCCCAAGGTGGTCCCTGAAACGGGGGGATTCTAAGTGGAAAATGAAAGAAGCAAAGATAAGCAGGGAGAGCATTGCAGGGAAGAGGGACTGCCCATGAAAATATCCAGTTGGAAACTTCAGTGTCTTTTTCCAGAGGAGAAGAAGGAGGGGTCTCTGTATCACTGACTCTCTGGAACAAGTGTGTAAGAAGAAAGCAGAGATAAAGTCAGGGTGTGACAGACCTTAAATGGCAAGTAGAGTATTTTATATTTGATCCTCGAATATCTTGGGGGGACATAGTCATATTGTCCAGATATCCGTTTGGTAGAGTGATAATTTTGGCACGTACTGAAGTTGATAGAGACATACAGCGGGAAGACCGAGCAGAAGCTAGGGTAGTTGTCCAGGCCTGAGGTACAGGGGGAATGTGTGCTATCAGGCTTTGCCAGAGTAATCTCCTGAAGTTTCTTCAGGTGTATATAGTGAAAGCCCTTGTCCAATGTATAAGGCAGAGGTCAGGGATCAGAAAAAGACTGGATCTTTTAAAAAGAGAGATTCAGACTTGGTGACATAAACATTCACCACAGACTGATTAGAAAACTCACAAGCCTACAAATTTGTCAATCTAAATGTTATGGAGGATAATTTTAAAAAATGTGTAAGTTGCCCAGATTAATAGAAGAGGAATTTGAATGCTTAAATAATCCCATCTCAGAAAAAGAAATCGAACAAGTCATCAAGGAACTCCCTAGGATAAAAATCTCCAGGGCTGAATGAATTTACAAATGATTTCTATCAAACATTAAAGAACAGTTAACTCCAATACTACATAGACTATTTGGGAAAGTTGGGGAGGAAGGAGTCCTCCCAAATTCTTTTATGGTACAAATATGGTTTTGATACATAAACCATGGAGAGACAAAACAGAGAAAGCATATCATAGACCAATCTCTCTAAAGAATATAGATGCTAAAATTTTAAATAGCAGTTTAGCAAAAAGAATACAGAAACTAATCATGAGAATAATACATTATGATCACGTATGATTCATGCCAGAAACGCAGGGCTGACTCAGAATTAGGAAAACTATTAGCATTATTGACCATACCAACAACAAACCTATGTGATTATCTCAATAGATGCAGAAAAAACTTTTCACAATATACAACACCTATTCCTACTAAAAACACTGCAGAACATAGGAATAAAGGGAACTTTCAATAAAATAATAAGCAGTACCTATCTAAAACCCTCAGCAAGCATTATATGAGGTGGAGGTAAGCTAGATGCATTTCCAATAAGGTCGGGATGAAATAAGGATGTCCATCACCACCATTATTATTCAGTAGGATACAAGAAATGTTAACTGTAGCAATTAGGAAAGATAAAGAAATTGAAGGAATTAGAATAGGAAAAGAAGAAACTAATTTATCACTTTTTGAAGGTGATATGATGATATTCTCAGAGATTTCCAGAGATTCAAGTAAAAAACTACTTCAAACAATAAACAACTTTGGCATAGTTGCAGGTTACAAAATAAACCCACAAAAATCTTCTACATTTCTGTATATTACTAAGACAGCCCAACAGCAAGAGATAGAAAGAGAAATTCCATTTAAAGATAGAGTAGACACTATAAAATATTTGGGAGTCTGCCTGGCAAAACAAGTCCAGGGACTTTATGAAAAAAATTGCAGACGTTTCTAACACAAAGTCAAATCTAAGTAACTGGAAATCCATCATTTGGTCGAGGGTAGACCGAGCCAATATAATAAAAATGACAGTTCTGCCTAAATCAATTTATTTATTTAGAGCCATACCACTCAAACTATATGATAATTTTTTTTCTAGAGCTGGAAAAAATAATATCAAAATTCATGTGGAAGAACAGAAGGTCCACCATATCACAAGGACAAATGAAAAGAAATGCTAGGGAAGCTGTCCTAGCTCCACCATCTCAAAATGTATTATAAAGCAGCAATTATCAAAACCCTTTGGTACTGGCTGAGAAACAGAAGTACGGCAGACAAGTGGAATAATTTGGGTACTCAATACACAGTAGTCAACGAATATAGCAATCAATTGTTTGATAAACACAAGTACCTCAGCTTCTGGGATAAGAACTCACTGTTTGACTAAAATTGCTGGGAAAACTGGATAACAGTGTAAGGGAAAGTAGGTGTAGACCTGACACCATACACAAGAATAAAGTCAAAATGGGTACACGGTCTAAGTATAAATCTTGATACTGTAAACAAATTAGTGAAGCAAGGACTAGTGTATTTATCAGATTTATGGAGAAAGAAGGAATTTTTGAGTAAGGAAGAGACAGAAAGGATTAAAAAGTGCAAAATGGGTAATTTTGATTACATTAACTGGCAAGTTTTTGCATAACCTAATCCAACACAGCCAAGATCAGGAGGAAATCAGAAAACTGGGAAAGAATTTTTGCTACTAGTGTCTGTGATAAAGGACTCATTTCTAAAATATATAGAGGATTGAGTCAAATGTACAAGAATACAAGTCATTTCCCAATTGGTAAATGGTCAAAGGATATGAACAGGCAGTTTTCAGAGGAAGAAATTAAAGAGATCAATAATCGTATGAAAAAATGCTCTAAATCGCTATTGATTAGAGACATGCAAATCAAAGCAACACTGAGGTACCACATCAAACCTATCAGATTGGCTAACATGACAGAACAGTTAGATGATAAATGTTGGAGAAGATGTGGGAGAGTTGGAACTCTAACTCATTGATGGTGGAGCTGTGAGCTGACATCACCATTCTGGAGTAAATTTGGAGCTATGCCCAAAGAGCTACAAAAATGTGCATAATCTTTGACTCAGAAATAGCTCTGTCTCCCCAAGAGATCATAAAAATGGTAAAGGGCCCCACATGTGCAAAAATGTTTATAGTAGCACAGTTTGTGGTGGCCCAAGCCTGGATATCAAGGGGATGTCCATCAACTGGGGAAGGATTGAATAAATTATGGTATATGAATGTAGTGGTACACTATTGCACCATAAGAAATGATGAAGAGGATGACTTCAGAGAGGCCTGGAAAGCCTTATATTATCTGATGGTGAGCGAAAGGAGCAGAACCAGGAGAACTTTGTGCACAGCAACGACCACAATGTGAGGGAGATTTCACTGGTGGACTTCGAATTTCATTGCAATGCAAGGACTTAAAAAATTCCCAACGGTGTTTTAAGGCAAAGTGCCTTCCATAGCTAGAGAACGAACTTTGGCATTCAGTCACAGGATATAGCAGGTCTTTTTCTTTTGTATTACGTTTTGGTTTGTTACATGACTTCTTCCATTCATTTTAATTCTTCTGCACACATCAATAGAGGGAAAATATTTTTAATAGGAATGTATGCATGGACCTATATAAAATTGCATGTTGTCTCGAGGAGGAAGAGGAAAAGCATTCTAACTTATATGGCAATGATTGAAGACACTGAAAACCAATAGATTTAATATACCAAAGAAGAAAACCAAGCACATTCAACTCTGGGCTGCCTCCTTTCTGCCATCAGGTTGATTTGCCTTTTCAGCTTGTCTGGCTTTCCTGCACTATCAGGGGCAATGGATTAGCACTTTAGTGGCAATGGCTAATCCTTCCTCTTCAAAAGTGTCTTCCCTTACTGCTGGCTGCAAGAATATGTTCAGTAAGCAGTCTGACTCTTCTGGGGAAGGTGGCCCTTCCAGGGGCTCATGTACATGTTTGTGTGTATTGGTCACATTTGATCAGCATTTACTACCGGTATTGATTAGAAAGGTGGGCTCTGTGTTTCTAGTGTTTTCCTCCCATCCTCATATCCTGAGGGGTGAGCTGTTAGCAAGTGTGGTGACTTGCGGGAACTTGTTCCTTAGTAAGTTCGGGGGTTAGGTCTACCTCCACCTGTGTCTGTCCGTAAATTCTGGACAAGGTGGTGGTGATGGATTCACTGGTCTGGCACATGCTGCCTCCCCATCCCTCCTTCAATAGCCTTAGAAAGGCTATTTCCATCACGGCCGAAATCACATACTCAACCTCCTCATTCAGGAAGAGTGTGACCTGGAGGAAAATTTCCGGACATTGTTCCTATATTCTGCAAAAGAGTCAAGGCACTGGTTGTCATGGAAACTCCATCTTCTCATGTTCAAATTCCACTTTCATTTTCATGATATGTTTGTCCTTGACTTTTGATTTTTTCCCAGAGCAATTTTGGTTTAGACAATCGATTACTTATCATCTCCAAACCCATCACCTATTCAAGTGGAATCCTGTGCTCCCATCCCCGAATGAATGACAGAATGAATGTAAGTTCAGCAGTTATTATGTCCAAGAAACATGCTGTTGTACATAACTGCGCTGCCAATTCTCTCTTCCACTTTCTAAACCCCACAAATCCAAGCTCATGTATTAACTATTAACGTTCAAAAGAGATATCTAATTCGGTGACTCTGAAGTAGAAACAAACACTTTACTGACTAAATTGGAAATGGGCAAGAGAAGTAAGACCCTCGAGCTAAGGAGGTCCCAGAAAGGTGGAATTCTAAGTGGGACATGAAAGAAGCCAGGGAAAAGAGGAGGTAAAATTAAGGAAGGAGATCATTGAAGGGAAGAGGGACAGCCCATGAAAATGTCCCTTTAGACACTGGAGTGTCTTG
>JAQQSK010006877.1:0-14227 GCA_028658325.1 Potorous gilbertii
TTGAACTACAAATGAGACAACAGAAAACAATATATGTAAAGTAAAGACCGTAAGATATTGTCTATAATTCTTTTGTTATTTTTAGGGTTATTATTGTGTTTATTAACAAATAATTCTCATCGGCTTGAGGGAGCTCAGATAGAAAATTCTAAAATAAGATAGATAAATTGCCAGATAAAGTATTAGTATGGTGCCTGGATAAACTTTAGGAATATAATTATGAACAAAAAGAAATACAATTCCTGACCTAAAGGAGCTTACATTCTGTTGGGGGAAGACAATACATAAAAAGAAAAGGCTGGAACCATCTACATGCATATATGGATGGAGCTATGGGGAGGAAATCATCATGGGAGGAAAAGATGGACAAGTCCAGAGATCAAGAGCAGAGAGAAGAACGAGGATAAGTGACCTGGGTACTTCCTCAAGTGGAGGAACTCAAAAAGGCGAGAGGATAGACGCATTTACCAGGGTGAATATAATGCTGAGATGGATGTGAAATCCAGAGTCGAGTAGAACTGAGTGTTGGTATTTTCCTATTATTCCTTTTTATATATTTAACATTCTACAAATTACTGCCCAAGTAGATAAAATAACTGATTTTTTGTTTCCAAATAAAAATATTAGGGTACCAAAAGTACCCTTGTTCAACTTTAGCAGCAAACAGAATGATAGGAATAGTATTTACCTTATTCTCTGTACTCATGATTTTGACTTTTTCTTATAAGTCTCTATATTTTGAAAGTATAATGTTCTATACAGTGTTGAGCATGATTATTTCATATGGTAATATCTATTAACTTTTTAAATTTAATTAAGTATTTTTTAAATAGGTGAGTGTTTTCTGAATTATCAAGAGAGCTACTTTGGTCTGTAATTATGCTTTCTTTCCCCCAGAATAAGTCCTTTGTTAAGTTCACAAGGATATCTTGAGGCCTCTTTTTATAGGATGGTAATTTGTAATCTGACAGTCCATGAAATATCATGAGCTTCAGATATGTAATTATGACAAACAGGTCATATGTTGCTAGTTTTCTGATGTGTTAAATTTTTGTAACCTCAAATGACGTGATGTAATTATATTTTCTCATGACCTACCTTGATCTGTAGCATATCCTCTAGACTGCTCCTCCCACTTATGCTTACACTTACAGTTCAAAGCCTCTAGAGGGCTACTATTCTTCTCTTAGAGTTCCAATAGCAAAGCTAGGGAGTTCTGTTTTCTGATAATGGGGGCTCATGAGCCCCTATTAGTATGGGATCCTCATTATTGTTGAACAATTCTACTCCATTGACTTTTAGATAAAAAAGTGATTTGTAGAGAAGCTATGTAAGTTGTATCAAAATTTTCTCCCTCAAATGGGAATACATGATCCCCTGAAGACACAGAATCCATGGGGAGAAGAAGCTCAATTTTAGGTACAAAGTTGGGGAGACCCATTTGTAGAGAATATAGGCAGTCAGGAGCCAATTCAAGACTAGATACCTAGTTACTTAACTGTTATTCCATTACTTTCTATATTATACTATGCTGCCTCTATATCATTCCATGTTGATTTTCTGAGGAGAAAAAAGCCTTTAATTCAGTTCATTAGAAACACAGAAATATCTGAAGTGAAAAACATCATTAAGTGCTTCACATAGTTGTTAATTTCTTCTTGCTTTTCTTGATTTCTCATGTTCATCAATCTGACCAGATGATATATAAAGCTAAAGGATACTATTTGGAAGAATTTTTCTTCATCCCATGTTGTGAACTTGGTATAAACTTCTTTACCATGTTCCCTGGCTTTCCTTATTGAGACAACGATGAGATTATACAGTTTCTTTGTAAATGGCATCCTTTGTACATGGTGCAAATACATCAGATTATACATGTGCAAATACAACTACTTACGTTGTCAGGAAAATTATTTTGCACACAGTGCAAGTATGTTAATTTTGCTTTTAAAGTACGTAATTTTTGATTAATATTTTCAAATCACTTTCATGTCTATCTTCTAATTATATCCTCCTTACAGCTTGATGTTGGGAAAGTTATTTTTCCATTATATAGATGCTGTTAAATCAAATCAGAAATAGTGATATAAGCAGGATAGGACCCCAGCTTTCAATCTAGTATTATTAGAAGAGCATGATTTTTGGAGGAAGAGGGTTAGAATTCAAATCTCACCTCTGTGATGATACTCATATGACCTAAATAATACCTCTTTGACCTGATTCCTGATCTGATAAAGGAGTTGCACTACATCAGCCCTAATCCCCATGGGTACCATTATTTCTAGTATATAACTGTTTCCATTACAGAATGGTTAAAAATTCTAAGTCTTGACTCCAAGCTCCAGGCTGCAATGATCTATCATCTCTTTTTTTGCAATCCTTCTTCATAGACTTCTACACAAAAGAAAAAAATATTAAATTTTTTGACAAAAATTACTGTCCATAAGTAATTCTTCATCTATGTCTTATCTGTTTCTAGTATATAACACAAGGATGAGTCCATGCCTATATAAAAGACCTACATTTTCCCATTAGCAAAATATCTTTAATTGCTAGGTTCTTGAATATATTTGTGTTTGGAACAAGACCTGAAATATAAAGAAATAATGAGATTAAAGAAAGATGTTAGAGGAGAGAGGAATATTTCCTGCCGCTTACATATTTAAATAAGATTAGCTCACATATGGAGATTCAAGAGAGTTATCGCTAGGTTCTTGCAATAGAAGAAATGGATGAAAAGGACTAGATTCTAAATGAAATCCTGGAGGGTTTGGCTTTAGTTCTTTCCTTTTGTTTCACAGGGATGACTTTGGATGAGAGACAGATTAACCTTTTTATGAATTTGAAGTGTGAGGGGTGAGATCAAACTCCCCAGAGCAGATTGACAATTCTCTAAACATTGCTAGGAAAATAATGGAAATATCCACAGCTTAGAAATATTCAGTAAACAAGTCAGGTCCATTGTGTGCTCTAATATTTAATGCTTTCTGTTGGGGCTTTTCATGGGATGTTAGGATAGGTTCTAGGAATCGAAAAACTAACATAAAGGTCTGTCATTTGAGAGGTAGACTCAGGGAATTTAAAAATCACAGGTAAGAAGACCTAGGAAGGATGATATGGGCTCATGCACATGGAACAAAGAGTAGAAAAGCTCAACCTTAAGACCTTCATAACTCCATAGGAAGGGACTTTCCTTTCTATCTCATTTTCCCCTATAATTCATATAGGAAAAAAGTTGTTACAAAAAAGACCAAAGTATCAAGTTATGTAGGGGAAAAAAAACAAACTTGATTCCAATGTTTACCCATGTATGCTTAGGCAAATAGCACTCCTTGGGTCTATGTTTCCTTCTCTGTTAAATGAGGAACTTGTACTAATTGACTTTTAGCATCTCTTCCTGCTCCCTGTATGCTTACTCTCTCTCTCTCTCTCTCTCTCTCTCTCTGTGTATATATATATATGTATGTATGTATGTATGTATGTGTAAACATCTTAGATGAGCTGTTAGGTGGCATAATAGATAGAGGGCAAGGTCTGAAGTCAAGAAGACTCATCTTCCTGAGTTCAAATCTGGCCTTATATAGTTACTAACTGTGTGATCCTAGAAAAGTCACTTAACCTTCTTGGCCTCAGATTCCTCATCTATAAAAATAAACTGGAAAAGGAAATGGAAAACCACTCCAGTATCTTGGCCAAGAAAAACCCAAACAAGGTCACAAAGAGTCAGACACTATCGAAATGACTAAACGACAAATCATCTTCAAAGTGGAATTGTCCTGAAAGATAAATCATTTTCCTTTCTCTTAAAAGAAAATTTGTTCCTCATTTGTAAAGTGAAGGAGTTGAATATGATGATCACCAAAAACCCTTCCAGCTCTCATATTCTCTAGTTCTATGATTTCAAGACATGCACAAAGTTTATGTAGAAAGGTCCATGGTGAAGGGGGCCCAACCTTTAAATACGGCCCAACTGTAAAGTGCCTGGAACTACTTTGTGAATCATCATAACTAAGATTACACTAGTTATTTCTCAAAGCTAATTCACTTATTTAGCAGTTAACACATAGCTTAAAGTCCCACATCATTGGAATTTGGGAAAAATCACCCTCTAACTTTACTGGAGAGTATCGGAGGCTAATAGGCAGAACTCACAGTGTCCTTTTTTGTAGGGTCAATTCATTTGCTAATTCAACTTCAAGGGTCAATCTTTAAATTGTATTTAAGAGAGAGAAACTAGGTTCCTTTTTTATTTCATCTCACCTTCACTTGCTCCCCATCTGCTATGCCTTATGGAAATGCAATGTCTCTAAAACATGGAAAACATAGCATATAAATTAAGTAAATCAAATAAATATTTCTATTTATGCAAGTATATGGGCATTTAATGACTATTACGATGGAGTAATTGGAGTTATCTGTTCCAAATATGGAATTATTTAGGGACATTATGTAAAACCCTCCTGACCACATACTTCAAATTCAATCTTGAACTGAATTGTTTTCCCCCCTTTGGGACTACCTATTGAGAAAAAAGTTTTAATTGAATCAAAAGGAAACTATTCCAATCAATGAAGGATCAAAAGTAGGATGATTTTGAAGACAGGGGAAAGTAAATGATAGTATTATTTTTATTCCAAACTATCTAATATGTAATATCACTTATGCTTCCATATTTTGCAATATCCCTAATTCATACAGCTTTCTTGGATACATATAATCTCCATCTAAAACTTTAGGGATATAGACAAACATTCTTTTCCCATGACAATGCTACTTCTTATACCTTTTCTTTTAACCTTTGGGTTAAAACTTTTGGGTACTAGAACTGAATCCAAACTTTATTATATTCACTCTATAATTTCATGTCTTTTTATAATCATGAGGACAAATTTCTAAAAAATATGCAATCGGAACCACATCTGTCAATAACAGATGGACAGCAACAGGGATAGCAAGATCCTGTAGAACAGAGGGACTCACCATGTGAAACAAGCAATGAAGGAAAGTTCTAGAATCTAGAAATTAGAGGAAGCCAAAGTAAGTGAATGATGGCTCTCTCCAGGCTCCCATGTTGCCGATAAAGACTCCTGGTCAGGCGTCTAGGTTTTTTACCACATTACAATATAGCATGAGACAGCAGAGGGGTATCTGGCAGACATTATAGACTCAGATATTGAGACTGATTTTAAGGGACAGGGTACTGGGCAGAGGATGAGGCATCTTAGACAGGGCCTTAGTTATAATAAGTGGGTAAACAGCTCATTGGTTGAAATCAGGATACCATATCAGAGCTAACCACAGCAAAATTGTCTTGAAATTATCCAGGGTCTGAACTGGATCCAAACCTAGGGCTCAGATTGAGCCTGAAAGTGGGAGTAGGGAAGCCTTAGTTGTGGGGTTTGGTTGGTGGACAGGAGGGAGTAGGGAAAAAGGAAAGACTCAGGCCAACCATTCATTACCCATGGGGGCCAGTCGTTCTCTTTAAAATGATTTAGGTTACACAAAGCTTTTAACTACCTATAGTACTGGTTTGCAAATGCTTAAAATTTCTCCTCCATCTCCCCAGCCTTTCCCAAGTGATGCTATAATGAGACTGTACTGTATTAAATTTCACCTGTAACTTTTCCAATCACATCCTTATTCTGTTAAGATTTCCCTGTAGCTTTATACCTTACTCTCCTCTGTCCACTGTTTTTCCAATCTAGGTATGATAGAGTTTGCTCGTGTTCCAAGGTCATTTATATGGAAGGTAAATGAGATTGGCCCTAGTACTGAGCTCTGGGGAACGCTGCTACCCTTTTTATTCTACACAATCTTCTATCCCTCCAGCTTTTTATTCTTATCTTGTCCCCAACCTTGTCACTAATTCTCATACATTCTGCTCTTAATCTATAAACATGCAACTTGATGAACTTTCCTTCAATAAACACAAAGCGTGAACTCCTAGAGAAAAGCAAGGTTTTTCACTCCAAAGACGTCCCTTCAAGCAGCATATGAAAAGATTCAGCAAGAAAATCCTGGATAATCAGCAAGTGAGAATCATGGGAATAAAAATGTTGGGGGAAGTGGGGTAATGTACAAACCCATAAATATATCAAGGTCTCCCACTTTAAGCTTAACGTTAACATTGAAAATTTAGCATCCTTTTCATAATTTAGATTTTGTTTCCAGAAATCATAGACCTCTAGCTTCATGTTTGTAAATGCACATGAGACAATCAGCTTTGACTTGGACATTTTATTTATTTATTATGGCCATTTGGAAGCACTTGAATCATTTTCTCTCCTAGTGTTCCTGTTGGTGATGTCTTTTTGGAACATATTTCTTACAACTCTATAGTTATTATCTCATTAATCTTTCAACATTTTTGTGAAGTTAATCATTCTTTCTTTTTAATGTCTCTCCTGAAAAAAGAAGGAAACAGATCAGGTAATTCTTTAGAAAGAATATTAAGTCAAAACCATTTTATCGAAAATACTTTTCTTTCACTGAAGAAATGCAATAACTCTGGATGTTTCTTATTTTGGCACTTAAATACTGCCATCACCATTCAAGGGTTCCTTCCTCACAATTAAACACTTAAAATTCCATTGGATATCTATTTACATGAATAAAGACCCTAGAGGTGTAAGTTCTGGCAGTTAATGATCAGTTAAAGAAAACAAATGCATAATACTCCTTTCATAAGAAGTTAGCAGTAAGCTGAGGAGTCCATATCTTTGGAATTTCATTGTCACCCTATAATGGAAACACTGCTGCTGTCATGTAGGTTGATGGACACAAGTTCTCTTGAAAACTTGAGGTAGTATATAAATGTCTTAAAGGTTATTTCCCCCCAAAATGATTTCCTAAAAGTCTACAACTTTTATTTATTTCATTTTAGTTATTTAAACACTTTTCTCTCTTTTATATCTCCTGAGATACTATAAAAATAGAGAAAGACACATACACACACATACACAGAGGGAGAGAGGAAGGAAGGAATGAAGAAATGAACGAAGAAAGAATGAAAGAGAGAAAAGGAATAAAGAAAAAGAAAAAAGAGAGAAAGAAAAGAGGAAGGAAGGAAGGGAAGAAGGAAGGAAGGAATGAAAATAATTTTTATGAGTATTGTCAAGGAAAACAAATTCCTATAAGCAAAAATACTTTTCTAATTATGTCTTTTGCTTTCTGTGAAAAGGTAAGCAGTGTTCTGTTTTGTCATCATCAGCACAGCTAATAACAGCTAACATTGACATATTGCTTACTATGTGCCAGGGTCAGTGATAAACTACAACAATCATTTTCTTTGACACTTACAACAATTCCTACTAGTTGCTATTGTTATCCCCACTTCACAGATGAGAAAACTGAGGAAAACAGAGGTTCAGTGAATTGTCCTGGGTTACAGAGAAAATGTGTCTATGGCCTTACTTGAACTATTGTCTTCTTGATTCCAGACCCAACCCTGTACCACTTACCTGCCTCTTATTCTCTGGAATCATGGTTGATTATCTAGTGGTATAGAGTTCTTTGAAAATTGTTTGTTTTTGCAATATTGATGTTATAATACAAATATTATATGGCTCTTTTCAAACTCAATAAATCAATTGCACTGCCTAAGCAGTATGTGCCATTCTCTTTGTTAGGCAGTAGATATTCAAAGAGAAAAATAAAACACTCTTCATCCACAAGAACCTTACAATAAATTATATCACAGTATATATGGACATATAAAGATATATCCCAAATACATACAAGCAAACTGACCCTGGTATTGAACTCTGGAAAACTTAGCCCATCATGGGTAGTTCTTGAGCAGAATATTTTAGGAACCAAGAGATTCTAAGAGCTAGTGTGGTGTAGCAAAAAGAATACTGGATATGGATTTAGAAGACGAGTTCAACTCATAACTCTGCTACCTATTAACTTTATGACTTCTGAATAAATCACTGAGTGACTCCATGCCTCATTTTCTTCAACTCTAGAGAATTTAAGATTTCAAGTAGATGACCTCAAAAGTACTTAAAATCTATGGTACTAAGATGATGAATACAGTTTAAGAGTCAAAAAGCCAGTGTAAAGGGACAAAGAAGCAAGATGAACTATTAAAAGAGTCGTGATAAAGGCCGATTTGACTGTCCCACATGCCCACCTGTCTAGTACGTCACTCTGGCCCTATCAAAGTCTTGAAAGAAGATACTTGGGTAACTTGATAAGCCAGTTGGTGGTGTGGTTGGAAAGGAATTACCTCCCAGGAACATGCATCCAGTCAATATATACTTGCACTTTCTAAAATTTCCTTCAGATAACCCAAAGGGGTAGTTCTTAGAGCATCTTGTTCTCTGACTACTAGAATTCCTTCACCTCTGACACAAACATTAAAGACAATAAAGCAAGGTTCAAGAGGTATTCTCAATGACATAGATATGACTGATCTTGAAAGAGACACGCATCAACATCCAAACCTTCAATTTGCTTTACGTTCAAGAATTCAGGAAGCCCACAAAGTTGTGGATCACACAAGAACCTCTAAAGACATGCACAATACAGAAGAACATGAAGATAGAATAAGGACAAAAGTCAAAAATAATACAGCCACAATACTTTACCACAAACAGTGATGTGTGCTCTGTCTCTGTCTCTATGTGTGTTTCTGTTTCTTTCTGTTACTCTCTCTGTGTCTATTTGTCTCTCTCATTTGCTTTCCTTATCTCTTTCTCTGCCACAAATAGTTCAGAAAAATGGAATTTTAAAGAGGAAAGAATTAAAAATCAGAAGAGTTAAGTTTAGGTATTAGTTCCAGCACTTAACATTTGTATGATCTTAGAGAGACCATTAAATCTCTTTGAGATTCAATTACTTCACATGCCAAACAAGATTAATCATACTGTCAATTAATCAGCAAACATTTATGGGCCACCTACTGCATGCTAGAAACTGTGTTTGGTGCTGGGAGTACAAATATACATAGGAAAACAGTTCAGGGCCTTAAGAAGTTTACAATCTGTTTGGGGATGGGGTTGGTAGATAGTCATATATGTATATATACATACATACACACACATGCATATATATATAAACATGTATAGGTATATAAAAATAGATAAAAGATAATTTGGGATAAGGAAGGCACTGTTACCTGGAGGAATGGTTTTAGTTTTTTTTTAACTGAGTCACTAGAGAAACTAAGTACTTTGAGTACTTTGAGAGTTAGAGGTGAGGAGATGGTTCATTCCAGGTATAGGGAATAGTTAGTTCAAAGGCAAAGAGTTAGGAGCTGTACTATAGCATATGAGAAACTCGAGGCTGGACAGTTAGGCTAGATCACAGCTAGCCAGAAGTGGAATAATGTCTAGTTGGGCTGGAAAAATATGTCCAACAAAGGTCATAAAGAGTCATAAATGTGAGAGTAAGAAGTTTGTCTTTGAGGAAAAGGCAGCCAGTGCTGCTTATCGAATAGAGACATGATATAGTCAAATTTGCATATTGGAAAATTCATTTTGGCAGTTTTGTGAAGGATGGATTGGAGAGAGAAGAGAATTGAGTCTCAGGAGTACAATTAGTAAGCTATTGTAATAGTATAAGTGAAAGGTGATGAGAGCCTGAACCAAGGTGACATCTGTGTGGATACAGAGGAGTGGGAGTTGTTGTACAAGTAGAAATGAAAAAACTTTTTAACTGAATATCTATATTGGTTCAATGAAAGATAACAAAACATGTGTGAAAAAAATTTGTACATTACTTAACTACCCACCATAATTATGATAATCACAGAAGGTTCCAAAACTTCATATACATACATACAAATGCACATATATATGTTTATATATGTCTTTATACACATATACATACAGACCCACATATATACACATACATGTACATCTGCACAGGTACACATGCTTATCTGCACATGTACACAAGCATACACATACATATATGTATACTTATATATTTGTGTATATGTATATGTATGTGTATTTACTATATATGTGTGTGTATTTATGTATTGTGTATGTATATATAAAAAAACCAGTGAAAAGGCAAACCAGTCTAAAGAAAAAAAGTTCTAGGTTGGTGAATTGAAGCTTAAGAGTTGGAGTCAGACTCATAAAAAGAATCCTTCTTGGGGAAGGGTTGGGGAGAAAAGATAATTTCTCTCTTCTCTCTGTCTTTGTCTTCTTTTTCCCTCTCCAACTCTATTTCACCTTTTCTCTCTCCCTCTCCTTGTCTTCAAAGAATAAATACCAGTGAGAGGAAATACTTCCAACCACACTTTCAAGAGGATAGACACCCAAGGGAAAGGCATCTTCATGATTCCTTGTGGGCAGAAAGTAATGCTAAGTATGAAAACCAGTACTTAAAGCCTAGCATAGAGCTACAGCCAAGGGAAATGTTCCTGATGACTCTACAAAGGGAGAATAATACTTTTACTAGGGGTTATGAATTGCTCTTTTACCACATATGTTGTACTGTTTTTTAGTTTCTTTTTCCAGAAAATTTTTGTTTTTACCCCCTCCTTTCAAAAGTTTATATTAATGGGGCTTTGTACTCTTTTAGCTTTTTTGGAGGAAATGTTTTGGTAACTACTATGCTATCTTAGAAAATACCTTTGGTGAAAAAACTAATCTGGCTGATTTTTAGTGAGCATGCTAATGCTCATCAGCCAAAAGTAGTAGAAAGATCCCTTCCTGGTAGCTGCCCTGTGAAGATTAGGACCACCAATAGAAGTAGGAGTTAGGAAAGTAGCTCAGGATGGGTTTCTTTTTAAATACAATTTTTAATATCATCATTTTGGTTATTTTACTTGGATCTATGATTTCATTGGTCTTACAAGAAAGACAGAAAACTTGGCTGTATCATGTAAAAGACAAGTAATTATTTTTAAAGTCACATAGCCAGTATAATAGAAAAAGTGAAATTTGAACATTTGTTTTCCCAAATCTATAAATACTCTCTTGGCCCAGCCTACCGATACCAGCCCAGAGATTAATCTTTTCTTGTTGTTGTTCAGTCATTTTCAATCATGTCCAACTTTTCATAACTCCACTTTGAGTTTTCTTGTGTTAACTGGCATTTAACTTTTGGATGACTGGAGCCAGACAGAGCAGGATAGAGATAGGGGAGTAAGGAATGAAACAGAAGTTTAATCTCAAGTGAAGGAAATGAATTGCAAGTGAAGTCCTATTTCCTAGAAGGGGGACTCATCCGCTTATGACAGATGTAGAATTTTTATGCATGAAAATTTGATCAAAACACAGGAATCCTTGGGTCTTGAGTAAGCAATCTCTAAATCCACAACTGGGTCGCAACAAACAGTCTCTAAGTCCTTAGGGTTGTTAAGTCTTTTGATTGTTCAGCAGGGACCAGGGTTACTGTGGCAAGCAATAGTAGCAGGGTCCTTGGTTCAGTTCACTTGGCAGTTACAGATGTGGGTAATTGTTGTAAGTTACAAGCATGGGGGATTATTATGCCAAGTTCTGGGCACAACTTGATTGCTAGACCTTAGCTCTGGAAAACAGGGTGTCTCCTAATAGTATCTTGACATTTTCCCTTTTGGGGCCAAAGGGAAGGAATCTGAAAGAACCCCTTAGCATCTGACCAATAAAGGAGAGGCAGGTATAAACCAAGATGCCACAAGAGGCCAGTTGGGTCAGGAAAAAATGCTGCCCAGGTGGTTATTTCCTTTAGGGGAACTACTGGGGAAGTTTGCCCCAGGTGTCATTACTATCATGGTTTGTTTGCAAGCAAAAACGGGGAGGGGAGAAAAAACAGAGGAAGAAAATGACAACACACACTTGAATCAGGGCCTTGGTGGTTGGGCACATAAAAAAAGGGAAAATAAAAAATTAGGACAGTATACCCAACCTTCATATTCAGTCTTGGATGTTGGTTGCTTCTGAGTCCATGCTAGATGAATTTTAAGGAGTCCAGAGGGTTCAGACATTCCAGAAGTACACACCCCCAAGTTTACCAGCGGTGAAAGTAGTCAGAAGGATGTAGTTAGGGACCTTAGAAGACATAGGAGTCGACAACTATGAGAAAGACCCCTATATGAATCTTTGGATCCAAATTTCTTGTGACCATAATATAAATCATTGGTTATGGTTTTCTAAACATCTTAGAGAGATGGTCCAGTCTCCCTGCCATGCAGGGCTAAGTTCAAATAACAATGCAATAAAGTGTTCTCACAATTCCCCATAATTGTACAATTACATTGTCAGGTACAAATCAAAATACTTAGAGGGCTCACAGTGGGCTAGTTTTGAGCAGGGAGATTTATATGTCACCAAGGTAACCAAGAAAACTTAAACATAAACCAAGGAAACATAATTGTTACAAATGTTAGCTAACAAGTCTCCTTGTATCTTAGTAACCCATTCTTAAAATACAGCACATTTTGAATTCCAGATATCTCATATAGTTATCTGGTCCCTAGATATCCTTTCTTGGACAATAGACTTTCTTATCGGGACAGCTCTGCTTTTCTGGTTCTAAATCTAGACCTGATTCTAAATCTAAATCTGTTCCTAGATAACTGGACTTAATATAATAGTAAATGTAGTTCCTCAGTCCTGAAACTCAGAGAATTTCAGTTTTTATACCATCTGCTATTTCTAGCCTTACCTAAAACCTGTACTTAATATAATTTTTTAAAAAATTTATAAAGTTCTTGTGCTTTTTAAAATTATAAGACATATAGTTTAAAATAATTTTGCTTACCATGATCAATTCAATTTATGTGTAAATTTCTTAATCTAATTCTGAATTTGTTATTGAAATTTATTACTGAAATATACCTAACGTCTGAATTTCCATAATAGATAGGGAACCACTCATATACATTTACATTTATTTCTAAGAGGAAACAGTCCTGTTGTTTTCTTAAAATTTATTATTCTATTTATTTAGAAAATGTTTTATATCTCTGTCTTATTCTTTTCTAATCATTTCTTCCTTAGTAAAATATCAGATGGAACAAGATGGTAGAGGAGAAAGATGCACATACTCTAGCTCTTTCCCTGCAGCTCATAAAATACCTGTAAAAAAAAAAAGGTTCTCAACAAATTCTAGAGCAGCAGAACCACAGACCAGAGTGGAGGAGATTTCTAGCCCAGGGTGACCTGGAAGGCCAAAGGGAAAGGTTTGTCGTAGTAGACACGGAGCAGACTGCAGCCCCGCCTTGGCTGTGCAGTGCCAGGAGGAGCAGGACCACAGGCTTTGGAGCAGAATCTTCAGCAGCAGCAGTGGAGGCTCCCAGATCCACCAACCCACAAACACCACAGTCAGCTCTGAAGGTCAGTGAGAGAGCTTTTTAAGTTCCATGAAAAGGGAGCAGGGTCCTTCCCTAGGCCTGGTCCCAGGTGGTGGTAGGGGAAGGAGCAGCAGAAGCAGCAACAGCAAGTTATGGGCTGAGGTGGCTGCTGCAGGCATTGTTGGAGTCTCAGTATAAAGCCCCTGGAGGAATTGAGCAGCTGATCTGAATCTCAGCCTGGAGCCAGGTCAGAGAGTAAACTCCTCTCCTTGTGCCATCTTGGAGGAACTGAGAACTTACAGGTCCCCAGAGTATATCCTGCTCTTCACAAAGGACCCAAAAGTCAAGTAACTGGTTGGGAAAATGCCTAAAAAAGGGGGGGAAAAAGTAAGACTATAGAAAATTACTTTCTTGGTGAAAAGGTATTCTTCTCCCATCTTTTCTGATGAGGAAGAACAATGTTTACCAACAGGGGAAGACATTAAAGTCAAGACATCTGTACTCAAAACCTCAATAATAAATATTCAATGGTCCCAGGCCATGGAACAGCTCAAAGAGGACTTTGAAAATCAGGTAAGAGAAGTGGAGGAAAAATTGGGAAGAAAAATGAGAGCAATGCAAGAAAATCATGAAAAGCAAGTACACAGCTTGCTATAGGAGACTCAAAAAACGCTGAAGAAAATAGCACCTTTAAAAATAGGCTAACTCAATTGGCAAAAGAGGTCCAAAAAGCCAATGAGGTGAAAATGCTTTAAAAAGCAGAATTAGCCAAATGCGAATGGAGGTTCAAAAGCTCACTGAAGAAAATAGTTCTTTAAAAATTAGAATGGAACAGATGGAAGCTAATGACTTTATGAGAAACCAAGGAATTACAAAACAAAACCAAAAGAATGAAAAAATGGAAGATAATGTGAAATATCTCTTTAGAAAAACAACTGACCTGAAAAAATGGATCCAGGAGAGACATTTTTAAAATTGTGACTACTTGAAAGC
>JAQQSK010006878.1:0-14227 GCA_028658325.1 Potorous gilbertii
GGAAAAACAACTGACCTGGAAAATAGATCCAGGAGAGACAATTTAAAAATTATGGGACTACCTGAAAGCCATGATCCAAAAAAGAGCCTAGACATCATCTTTCATGAAATTATCAAGGAAAACTGCCCTGATATTCTAGAACCAGAGGGCAAAATAAATATTGAAAGAATCCACTGATCACCTCCTGAAAGAGATCCAAAAAAAGAAACTCCTAAGAATATTGTGGCCAAATTCCAGAGTTCCTTGGTCAAGGAGAAAATATTGCAAGCAGCTAGAAAGAAACAATTCCAGTATTGTGGAAATAAAATCAGGATAACACAAGATCTAGCAGCTTCTACATTAAGGTATCAAAAGGCACGGAATATGATATTCCAGAAGTCAGAGGAACTAGAATTAAAACCCAGAATCACCTACCCAGCAAAACTGAGTATAATACTTCAGGGTAAAAAATGTTTTTTCAATGAAATAGAGGACTTTCAAGCATTCTTGATGAAAAGAGTTGAAAAGAAAATCTGACTTTCAAACACTGGAATCAAGAGAAGCATGAAAAGATAAACATGAAAGAGAAATCATAAGGGTCTTACTAAGTTGAGCTGTTTACATTCCCATATGGAAAGACAATATTTGTAACTCTTGAAACGTTTTTCAGTATCTGGGTAGTTGGTGGTATTACACACACACACACACACACACACACACACACACACACACATACAGAGAGCACAGGGTGATTTGAACAGGAAGGGATCATATCTAAAAAAATAAAATTAAGGGGTGAGAGAGGAATATATTGGGAGGAGAAATGGAATGAGGCAAATTATCTCTCATGAAAGAGGCAAGAAAAAGACATTTCAATGGAGGGAAAAAGGGGAGAGGTGAAAGGGAAAACGTGAAGCTTACTCCCATCACATTTGGCTCAAGAAAGGAATAAAATGCACACTCATTTTGGAATGAAAACCTATTTTACAATACAGGAAAGTGGGGGAGAAGGAGATAAGCAGGGTAGAGGGGATGATGGAAGGGAGGGCAAAGGTCAAAAGAGAGAATATAAAAAATGAGGGGCAGGATAGGATAGAGGGAAATATAGTCAGTCTTACACAACATCACTATTATGGAAGTCATTTGCAAAACTACACATATATAGCCTGTATTGAATTGCTTGCCTTCTCAATGGGGATGGGTGGGGAAGGAGGAAGGAAGAGAAGTTAGAATTCAAAGTTTTAGGAACAACTGTTGAGTATTGTTCTTACATAAAACTAGGAAATAAGAAATACAGGTAATGGAGCATAGAAATTTATCTTTCCCTACAGGACAAAAGAGAAGATGGGGATAAGGGAAAGGAGGGAGTTAGAAGGGAGAGCAGATTGGTGGTATGGGTATTTAGAATGCTTGGCATTTTGGGATGGGGGAAGTGGAGAGATGGGGAGAAAATTTGGAACTCAAAATTTTGTGGAAATGAATGTTGAAAACTTAAATAAATAAATTTTAAAGAAAAAGAAAAAAGATTATAGATTTCTTCACTTGCACAGGACTGGGCATGTACTAGAGATCTGCTAAATACTCACTGAATGAATGAATGAATGAATGATTGAATGAATGAATGAATATAAATGAAAAAGACAAGATCCATGATTTCAAAGATTTTATAGTCTGGTTGGACAGACAAAAATAATATGCAGATGAAATAGAAAATAATCTTATATTGGGATATTATCCAAAGCTTGACTGTGGGACAAGCTATTAGTCTTGATTCCAGGAGGGAAGACATAATAGAGTCACACTGATAAAAGCTAAAGCTTCAAGGAATCTTATGTATAATTAGAGCCACCTTCCAAATAATTTTTCAGGTATAGAAACTGAGGTACAGTAAAGTTAAATGACTTGCCGAAGGTTGTAGGAGAACCAATATTTGACCCTATGAATATAAGTGCTTTCAGAATACAAAATGTTCTCATTATTTTGTCTTCTTATCCCTACCACCTAACATAGAACTTTAATGGATAAGACTAATAAAAATTTGTTAAATTGAATTATGTTCTTAATTTTTAAAAACCATATAGAACAACTACACTTGAGAATATTAAAGAATATTATATTTAAACACAATTTTAAAGAAATAGTCACCCAGATAGTATTTGGAATCTCATAAAATGTATACATACATGTATATTTACACACACATATAAATACATATATGTTAATTTCATCTTTCCTTAACTCTGAATTTAAGCCCATATCTTTTCAATTTATCCTGATTTCTTATCTTACCCCCCTTCCCAGATAACTTTGAGATTTCATTTCAGATCAGCATCATTATTCTTTGCAAAAATGTGTCTTCAATTGCTATTGAGTTTTCTTTGGCTTACCTAGAGCTGGGCAACCTACCTTTCCTGGCAGAGGATTGTTCTTTGATTAGCAATGATCTATTAATAATGTAACTTTTTTTAATGTCTTAAAAAGTATAAAATGTGATATTAAGAGTATCTTATTGTGAACTGTTTCCACAGATGTTCCTATAAAGAAGGCATTCCTTTTGTGTATGGGTTAAACTCTCAACTCTCAAATTGTGTAAGTTGTGTAATAAAGTCATTCTTAGGTGCTCTTGCATTACCGAAGTTGGAGCATCAAAAGAGGACTCTGTTTGGATTGAAAAGGTTTTTTTTTTTTTAAAAGTTCAACTCAATTCAAAATATGTTTACTATAAACTTATTATGTACAAAATACCATGTTTAAAAAAAACCCTTGTCTTAAGAATCTTATCTTTAAGGCAATGATACCTTCTTGAGTTTCCTCTATGGTAGTCTTGTCACCCCATTTTGCTCTTGAATCAACCCGTAAGCAGTTATTAAATACCTACTACATACCAGTACTTATTAGATGCTAGGGATATAAATGCAATAATCCTTGCCTTCAGGGAGTTTATACTCTATTGGAGGAAATAGCATGTACTTATTACTATAATATATTTTATTATATTGTTATATAATATTATTAGTGTGAGTACATATACATATTTGTGTATGTATAAACTGTGCATGTATATGTACAATGAGTTGTACATACTATGTGCATGTACCTGTACAAATACAAAGTAAAACAAGGTGATTTCATTGAGGGGAAGCTTTAGCCAACATAGAGGACTGGGAAAACTATTACATAGTAAATTACACATATACTGACTTTTGAACCAAATAGAATTCTAAGAGGTGTAGGTGAGGGAGAGCACATTCAAAGCATGGCAGAGAGTCTATAACAAAGGTACAGAGGCAGAGGATGGACTGCTCAAGCTGAGTAACAGCAAGAGATCTCTCTGACTGGGCTCCCTAGCAGCTCTTATTTGAGGTGTTCAGTGTAGGTGTTAGGTGAGAAGGATGTGGGAGACTGAGGTTATTGCCTCGAAAGTAGATATTGAAATGAGAGTAACAAAGTCCAATTTTAAGAGAAAAGTTGAAAGGGCACCTCTGCCCAGTGAAATGTCAATTTGGGGTTTGAGTTTGACAACTTTGGCATACTGAGCATTGTGCTGACTTTTCAAATGTTGTGATGAACAGTAAGAAGTCAGGTTAGAAATATTTTCTTTGAAGATTCTGAAAACATGAAGGGATAAGATGTATATATCTATATTTGTGTATATATATATATGCGCATGTGTATGCATATGCATATACACACATATGCATACATACTTATCTATGTATATATGTATATATAGACGTACATATATGAGGTATGTATATGTGTATGCATACATAATCATACACATATACATCTATATGGAGAGAGAATACATTCTCATCTATAGAAGTGAAACTACAATGACATCTTATGACAGAAGATTGTACATGTTAGCAATATTCTGATTAAAAGTGTATTCTTCCTTCCTCTGAGCTAAATTTACTGGCCTATAATAGGAAAAAGTGCTATTGTATGTATGTGTTTGTGTGTGCATATGTGTGTGTGTTTGTATACATGTTCATCCCTCAAATAAGTGAGTTTAGAATACAGAGACTCATTTCTTGGATTCATGTTCTAACCACAAAGTCTGCACTTCATTCATCCCGTTGTCTGAAGATCAGTTGTGTTGTAGAAGTAAGACTATGAGTAAGTTTTAAAAGGACTTCATCCTGGGCAACTGAATTGACTTTATACCATTACTGTTTAGTAGTAACCCAAAGACATCATCCTAGTTACAGTACTTATGACCTTATTAAATAAGCATATGTAGTGACTACACTCTACATCTGTCTATAGTGGAAATACATGAATGGAATAATGGGTCAGGGCACAAAGATTTGGAGAGAAGATCATAGAAAAGGGAGGCTGAAATTATGATGGACATTAGCTAAAATGGTAGAAGGGAAAAGTGAGAAATATTGGAGGGGATGTGGAAAAATTGGGACCTTAATTCACTGTTGGTGGATCTGTGAGCTGATCCAACCATTTTAGAGAGAGATTTAAAATCATGCCCAAAGAATTATTAAAATGTCTATGCCCTTTGACCCAGCAATACCACCATTAAGTCTATTTCCCAAGATAAATAGGGAAAAAAATAAAAGGACTTATATGTTCTGAAACATTTATATCAGCTCTCTTTGTGGTGGCAAAGAACTGGAAATGGAAGGAGTGCTTGTTAATTGGGGAACTGCTAAACAAATTGTGGTATATGTATGGGATGGAATATTACTTTGCTATAAGAAACAATGAGCTCAATGACTGTAGAAAAGCATGGCAAGACCTACAAGAAATAATGAAGAGTGAAATGAGCAGAATCAAGACATTATATACAATAACAGCAGTATCGTTTTAATAACAATGTTGAGCAACCAAGTCATTCTATCATCCAAATTAACCACAAGAATCCTATAGAGGAAGATGTTGTTTGCATCCCGAGAAGGAGGAAAAGAGTTACATGATAATTTTGTTGTATATTTCAAAAGAATAGCAAGTCATACATAATGGCTCTGCAATTTCAGGTGCAATCATCTATGTTTTTCTATTCTACTTTGTTATAGAAATGCTTGTTTTATTTCTTAAGTTCAGAATAAAATAAATAAATTTATTTTAAAAAATTATCAAGAACAAAATTCTATAAACTAACAGATGTGTATTCAGGTGTGATTTGAGATCAGGAGAAAATTTTGCATTTTGTTGATCACTTAGCATAGTTTCTGATGCGTAGAAGGAGCTTAATAAATACTTGTTGATTGATTGACTAGCCTCTCTCCTTTCTTAAATTCAGATCTTAGTTATTTCTTTCCAAAATGATGAAATAGGGAAAGATGATTTTCATGTCCTCTTAACAACATTCCAGTGTCTTTCCACTTTTTCAATCACATCCCCAAAGGTATTTTCCAGATTCCTCTCATGGCATTCATTGATTGCCTCGAGCCTTCCATCGCAACATCTAATACAGACATACTCTGCTCAGTCAATGGATTGTACTCTAAGATTTTTGTTGCCTTCATTAATTTTTCTTCCTTCCAGGTAGATTTCTCATGGGAAAAGAGTACAGATCCTACTCATCTTTTAAGATCCAGTTAATTCCCAATTCCCATGAAGCTTTCCACTGACAATACCAGTCAACTCTGATCTTTCCCTTCTCAGATATCCTGCAATATGTAGAGCCCACAGCAACTTTCTTTAAGTAGTTTTTATATTTATTTTGTGAACTAGACTATAATCCTGAAGATAGAAACCATTTTGTAGGTCTCCTGTTGTCTTTTATGCCTTCCATGAATCCCCTCCAGAGTTGCCCAGCAAGATAACCACCTATGCAACGTTATATGAGACACCCTAAGAACTTTGGAAAGCCTGTCAGTGTTTGTTGAGTATAGAGCTGATGGATCAATAAATCATTCTTCATTTACCACCATCATCATTAGTGCTAGTAAAAAAATTTTCTGCCTAATATTTTAATGTAATTTTAATTTTAAACTTAAATACAAAATGAGAAAGAGACAAAAAAAACATTTCCATGTACATAGCAGACCATAGGAGAGGATTCAATATAAAACAATAAATTTCCATTTCAAGAAAACTTATATAATAAATATTATATATTGTTTTCAAAACTGTCCAGCTTTTCTTTGCTTCCCTGTTGGTTTTCCTTTGTTCTCTGCAGTGCACTTTTTACTTTACATAATTATTAACTTTTTTACTTAATTTTTTACATAATTATTTTTCACATAACTTTATATTTTATATTACTTTAAGTAATTATTTTTTCTTTACATAATTACTCTTATTTATAGAGGGTGTCCCAAAAGTCTCAGCTTTAATAGCCTTAAATTACACTAGAACTTTTGGAATGTCACTATAGCACCTTCTGATTTAAAAAGCACATATTTCACAGGATCCCTGGGAGTTAGGTAACACAAATATTTTTGCCCCCATTTTCCAGAAGAGCATTTGGGCAAAAAATACTGAATTGATTTAGCCAGTGTCACATAGCTAGGAAGTTGCAAGGTCTAGACTGAAATCCAGTTCTTTTGACTTCAAATACAGTATTCTTTTCACTATATCATGATGCTTTAATATGCCAAATGTATCCTCTTTGAAGTGTTAATACCAGATAATAGTTTAATGTACCACTCCTTTGGGGGACAGCATTTTGAAAAAGCACTTCTGTAGATTTAAAGCCTTACCTTAAAGGAATGAATTTCTATAGCTGGAGTTTTTGGTACTCTGAAAGGATGTCAGGGGAGATATGTGTAGACAAAGAAGCATTCCCAAGGCACCTCAAATCACAACATGTAGACTTCTGCCAATTCTCCCTAGAAGTTGGGATGTCTATATAGATCAATCATACCCCAACCACAGAATGGAGTACTAGGAGGAGAAGTCACTGAATCTGATGGAAAAAAAAGGCTAATGTTGCTGTGGATAAAAGATTAGCCTAGCAAGCAAGTGACCTGCATAGGTCACTAATTAACTATGAGACTTTAAACAGGCCCTTTTCACTTTCTAGGATCAGTTTCCCTTTTTTGTAAAATAACAAGGTTACAGTATAGCCTCTCCAGAATCTCCTCTACCTTTTTAACATTCTAAGATTGTAAAAAAAAAAAGGTTTCTCCATCTCTAATAACTGTAGATACTATAATACTGCGGAATAGATTATAATTCAAACTCCAGGTGCCTATAGTTATCAATCACACCCACAGAGTGGATGTTTAAAAGTAGTATTATATATTGATTCTTGGCCTATTCCCCGTCTGGTGCATGTTGTACTAAACAGCACTACTTTCGTATCTTTCCAATGTTGTTTCATCACTATCCCTTGCCTTAGGATTTTCCTCATTAGGCAGATAAGTTTCACTGTTTTTCAAACTTTCTTATCATTACTTTAAAAGACTTTTAGCAAATATGCTCCTTAGAGATACAAGGAATCAGATGCCTAAGAGTAGGAGACTTTTAGATCCTGTTTCCTCATGCTTAGATTGCATTCCCTCCTTTCCCATGCCTCACAGACTTCACCCTCCTGATGTCATGGGTCCTCTTTGAAAACAAAGGATGAAGAATAACCATAACCTCACAGTTTCTTCCTTTAGATGAATCTCAAGAACCATCTTCTGCATGTAGACTTTCTGACCTATCCACTCACTGGGATTCCTTCCCTCTAAAATTATCTTGCATTTAACTATGATCTATACATTTCTATTTGTTTACTTTATTCTATTCCCCTTTTGCATCCTCCATCATAATGTAAAGTCTTTGCTAGTAGTAATTATTTCATGCTTTGTACTTAAATATCTCCAGTACCTAGGACAGTGCCTGGCATATGGCAGGCATTTAATAAGTTCCTATTAATTTATTAAATGGGCAAGTAGGTGGTGCAGTGGATAAATTACTGGACCTGGAGTCAGAAAGACCCAATCTCTCTGAGTTTAAATCTAACCTCATTTACTAGTTGTGTGATCCAGGGCAAGTCACTTAACCTTCTTTGCCTTAGTTTCCTCACTTGGAAAATGAGCTGGAGAAGGAAATGGCAAGTCATTCCAGTATCTTTCCCAAAAAAACCATAAATGGTTTGAACTAAGAGTTGGATACAACTGAAACAACTGAGCAACAACAATTTATTGATTTGACAAATATTCAATTGACCAGAACATCTGAGCAATGACTTTGTGCAAAGGTCTTGTGTGTATTAAATACTACACAAAATATATAAATTGTTAACCAACAAATAATTATTAAATACCTACTGTGTGCCAGGCACTATGCTATGTGTAAGATACAAAAAGAAAAAAATGAAACATTCCCTAACCCTCAACGTACTTACATTCTATTAGGGAATGGAAGTGGCGAACAGCAGATACAAATGCAAAATATGTGCATGTTAATTCCAAAATCATTTCAAAGAGCATTAGCCACTGAGGATACTGGGAAAGTTTCATGTAGGAGGAATCATTTGAGCTGAGTTTTAAGAGATTCTAGGAGGCAGAGGTAAGGAAGACAAATGTTCTATGGGACATGACACAGGCAGGACAATAAGCAGGACAGGGAGCCTGGAATATCAACAGCATAAAAGGGAGTAATGTGTGATTAATGTGTAAGCTTGTAAAGAGAGGCTGGAGTCAAGTGAAGAGTTAAATGTCAATTAGAGGAGCTGGTCAGCTTTCTGAGTAGGTTAGAACTATGCTTTAAGGAATATCTCTGACAGTTATATAGAGAAAGGATTAAAAAGGAAAATACTTGAAGCAGTATACTGGAATCATTTAGAAATTAATTACAATAGTCAAGACAAGAGGTAATGAGGGTCTGCAGTAGCATGGTGGCCATGTGAGTAGAGAGCATGGGACAGATACAAGAGATATTGTGGACACAAAATCAACAAGACTTGGCAGCTGACTGAATATGGGATATAAAGGAAAGAAACATCAGGGATGAGTGAGGTTTCAAATCTGTTGTATTGTTGGAGATGCAAACTGTACCCTTGGGGCTAAAAAGAATATTAAGGGTTCCTTTCCAGTACTTTGTGAGGTCCTTCCTGGAGGGAGGGTTATTCTGTAGCTCATCTTGTGCCTTGAGAGCATCCTACAGTCCTTTTCCCTTTATCTTGAAATACCATTAAACTTTTCCTTAACTTGTACCAAAAGAATTGCTTTTGTCTCCCTTGTCCCATACTCTCCCTGTCCTTAATCTTTAATCAACCCTAAAACCCTAAAAATCTCCCTGTCTTTAATCTTTAACTACCACAAAACCCTAAACTGTATATACTGTATAACATCTGTCAAGATTTTGTCTATATGAGCCTTGTGCTCCCCCAAATATAAGTGCCTTTTACTTAGTCACATTGTTACAGTAAAAGTCCATGTACTTTCACATTAATAAAGCTCCCAATGGCTAAAAAAGAAGTTTAAAGAATTCTTTCTCACTTGAACCCTGCTTTCTTGAATCTAGACTCTGCAATATCCTCAACAGAAATATAGAGATGTAGAAGAGAAATAAATTTTGACGAAAACACAATGAGTTCTGTTTTGGAAATGTTTTAAGTTTGTGTTTACAGGACCTCATATTTAGGGAAAAAAACCTTCATTGGTCATGTATTTCAACCTCTGTTTGATCAAAGTGCCCCTCTAAATCTCCAACCAGTTTCTTTTTGAAATCTTTCAATGAGAGAGAATCACTCTTTCAGGCTACTAAGAAACAACACTATATACATATATAAAAATATATGCATATATGTATATATAAATACATATATACATACACACATTATACATACAGTGTCTTTTTGGGAGAACATTAATAATCAGAAAACATTTTCTTGTGCTGAACCAAAAACCGTTTTTCCCCTTCTTGTACGCATTATTCCTAGTTGTTCACAAGCTGAATAAATCTAATCCCTCTACTGCTCAGTGACCCTTCAAATATTTGAAGACAGCTACTATAGTTATCTGTTCTTCTCTAGGCTGACCATATCTACTTGCTTTATTTTATTCTTGTTTTCAATGGTTTCCAATCCTCTCACAATCTGGTTTCTTTCCTGGAGATTATACCTTATTCAATTCAAACAAATTCAATTAGATCCAACAAATATTTATTTAAATGCCTACTGTGTGCAAGAGGATACAGAGTGAAAAAAAATTATACCATAATCTCAAGGAACCTATATTCTATAAGGAGATATGGCACATACAAAAGGAATTATATAAAATAAAATGTAACCATTTAGAAGAGAGGTACAGGAAAAAGATTATAGAAAAATGTAAAGGTACATTTCTCTAATTGAGGAAATCAGACATTTATATATGCCTCTCCATATATACACACATACATACATGCATATGTATATATGTATATACATATATGTATGTATATATAGAGGAAGTCCTATAAGTAAAGTAGTTTGAAAGAGAGATCAAAATGTGTTTGTCATGGCATGTCATATATACACACATACATACATGCATACGTATATATGTATATACATATATGTATATATGTATGTATATATAGAGGAAGTCCTATAAGTAAAGTAGTTTGAAAGAGAGATCAAAATGTGTTTGTCATGGTGGGCCTTAGATTATGGCCTCAAAGGCTAGAAGACCTTCAAGAAGTCGAAACTGATAGTAAGGACATTACATATACAAGGAAATCCATGAGCAAAGGCATGAATTAATAAATGCATCCATAAACACATTTAAGGAACAGGAACAAGTCCAGTTTGACAAAAATATAGTTCTCAACCTGCACATCAGCACCTTTTGGTCAGCTTAACTTATTCTTGGGCAGCTAAGTGGTACAGCAGATAAGACTCGTTTTGAGTTCAAATCCAGACTCAGATACTAGTTGTGTGACCTTGAGAAAGTCATTTAATCCTGTTTGCCTCAGTTCCACATCTGTAAAATAAGCTGGAGAAGGAAATGGAAAACCATTCTAATATACTTGCCGAGAAAACTCCAAAAGCGATCTTGAAGAGTCAGGTACAACTGAAACAGCTTAACAGCAAAGTTTTTATTACATGGAGCATGCAAATCTACACGTATACCAAACATTGCCATTTTGCCCTTTATTCAGTATCAACAGAATAAATATGCAGTGTGACTCAGTAAAATTAATAAGTAAGCATACCATCTGTAGATTTAATAAGTAATATGTCTCACACATGTATATTATTCTTTTCCAAATATATCTAGATGCTGTTGTGATTAATAAAGTACAAATTTATTTGACAGCATTATAGAATTTGTAGTAGTTTCTGTTATGTATTTTTTCCTACACATTTGGTGGGGTCTGCAAAATATATATGTTAGAAGGTAGTTTTTGTGCTTAAGAAGATTTGTATCCATAAGATATGGACACAGTTAAATAGAATGTGTAAAGAGATCTATAGAGGTTGTTCAAGGACAGAGAACAAAACATCTTAAATGTTTGACTAAGAAGTTTGTGTTTCGTTTGTGTGGTTATAAAGACTCTTTTGAAGACTTTGAGAAAGTAAGTGACATGATTTCCCACTATACATTAAGGGGATTAAACCAGCAACAGTGGAAAGGAAATACTAGAGGGAGGATTGAAAAGGGAACCCAGTGAGAAACTCTGGCGAGAAGTAACAAGATCATGAAATATGGTGCTTGCTGCAGGAATGAATTTGAGAGATAGTTCACTGCTTGAATTAACAGGAATTGTGGCAACTGATTGAATTGGGAGGGGAGATACAAAAGTAAGAGATGATGGGGAGTTTTAAACATGGGTACCCGGTATTTTAATTAAGAAATGTTTATTAAGTGCCTACTATCCACAAGGTGATATGTAGACAAAATCAAGAGTGCCAGTCCCGAAAGAGGGACTAGGTATTATATAGGTTCTATTGGAATGCAGGTAGAGAGATTGTATAACTTTTCTGGCTAAACTGGAGCTACAACTGACAGAAAAAGAAATGAGGAAGAGAGGAAGATGACTTTGGACTGTATTGAATCTTCATTTGGACATGTTGAGGAATCTAGGTGTACTCAATGACACCAGGGATTTCATTAGCTTTGTCTGCACCCAAAACATTTGTATGTGAAGTCACTCATTGCATCAATTTTATGAGAGAAAAAACCCAACTCTTTTTTTGGTGAAAGAGCATTAATAGAACCTAATTAACAAAAAAATGCATTTACATCATTGATTTGTTGACTGAAATAGACTAATACTAAAAAAGAAATAGCTGATATTTCTCTTTTCCCATGCTTCACAAATAACTGTTAAATTATCACTAGTGGTTGGATATCCTCCTTGGACTCTGAGATCAAGGAAATGAAGGGGATGTGTGACATGTTTACCACATCCAAAGACGGCGATGTTGTTCCACCATCATTAAGACATGAGCTTTGAGGATTTTCTCCACCAATAGGGATAGGTTTGAGCTGATCCATCTTTGGTCCCCTGTTGCATTCAACAACATATAATGCTCATTTGGCAATCCATCCTACACTACCTTGTGACACTTTTTTATATTGTATTCTTATTTCTTTACCTAACTAGGATTATTATTGGACTTTTCACAGATATGTATCTTGTCCATTCAAGGAGATTAGGCAGAGGTACAAAAGTCTCATAGTTCTTTATATTCTTCCACTGTGTCTTGATGATTGATGGCATACAATATACTTGTCAATTAATTGCATGATTTGCAAAATGACCGATCAGGATAGAGAATTGGTATAGAGCCAGAAGTAAGGCTCATCTTTTATAAATTAGTCACACCTGAAATTATGGGTGGGAAGCTTGCTACATTCTGTGCCTTCAATTTATAATGTAAAATTTGATGCAATGACAGCTCTTTAACATATGATGATGACCAAAAGGATTTTCCATACTTAAGAGGTACTTTCTTATGTTCTACATACCTTCCAATTCAGAGAAAAGAGATAAGGGGATTTAGATAGCATGTTTAACTGTACAGAATGTTTAGCACACAGAAAATGTATTCTACAGTAGAATTCTATATATAGAATATAGTAGAAACAGTATAATCCATGATAATGGTTTCTACCTATAGATTTCATATGAATCTCAACAAATCTCTGTTCAACATTTCTCCTTTAAAAAAAATCTTAAGGGGGGGAGAAGCCAAGATGGCAGAGTAGAAAGATACACACTTATGCGAGCTCCAAAACCACAGCCTATAAAATATCTGTAAAGAAGAACTCCTAACACATTCTGGAGTGGTGGAAATCACAGAACAACAGAGTGGAGGAGATTTCTGCTCCAGAAAGACCTGAAAACCCTCACAAAGGTCTGTCACGCACGGGACCAGAGCAGAATCCAACCCTACTTGGGCCGGGCAGCCCCAGGAGGAGCAGATCTGAGCAGGCTTCAGGTGACAGAATCTCTGGTGGCTGCAGGGGTCCCTCTACCCAAAGGCACTGAAGGTCAGTGAGAGAGATTTCTGGGCTGGCCGAGAGGGGAGCAGGGTGTCTCCATAATTCAAGCCCCCTTGGGAGGCAGCAGCAGAGGCAGCAGGGAGCCAGAGGCTCCCAGAGCAGGCAGGAGCTCAGCAGCAGCTCCATTATGGAAGGTCTCTGCATAAACCCCTTGAGGGAACTGAGCCTGGGAGGTGGCCCTGCCCCTACCTGAGAACCTGAACTTAATCCCACTGAATAGCAGCCCTGCCCCCTGCTGAAAGCCCTGAGGATGGGGAGCAGCATTTGAATCTAGACCCCCAAGCACTAGCTGGGCGGATCTAGGCAGGGTTGGAGAGGAATCTCAGAAGACAAGTAATTGGCTGGGAAAATGCTGAGAAAAGGGAAAAAAAATAAGACCATAGAAAGTTACTTTCTTGGGGAATAGATGTTAGCTCTTTTCCTTTCTGATGAGGAAGAACAATGCTTACCATCAGGTAAAGATATAGGAGTCAAGGCCTCTATATCTCAAACATCTGAAATAGATACCCCATGGGCTCAGGCCATGGAGGAGCTCAAAAAGGATTTTGAAAATCAAGTGAGAGAGGTGGAGGAAAAACTGGGAAGAGAAATGAGAGAGATGCAAGAAAAGCATGAAAAACAAGTCAGTACCTTGATAAAGGAGACCCAAAAAATGCTGAAGAAAATAACACCTTGAAAAATACACTAACTCAAAAGCCAATGAGGAGAAGAATGCTTTCAAAAGCAAAATTAGCCAAGTGGAAAAAGAAATTCAAAAGCTCACTGAAGAAAATAGTTCTCTCAAAATAAGAATGGAAGAGATGGAGGCTAATGACTATCTGAGAAACCAAGAAATCACAAAACAAAACCAAAAGAAT
>JAQQSK010006879.1:0-14225 GCA_028658325.1 Potorous gilbertii
TGCTTCTTATTTAACTTTTCAATATTATACCTTTCCTGACAGAATACATACATGCATGCATACATGTGTGTTTGTATGTGGATATATATATACACACTATATATACATATCTGTATATATGTATGTATGTATTGTGTGTTGTGTTTGTCCTTCGTTGTTGAAGAAGACCATGCCATCAGAAATAGCATGATTTGAGCTTGACTTTGTTTTGAGTGAGGGGGAGGGCTGTGCAGGTCACCAGCTTCACTTCTCCTCCAGAGTCATCTGAATCCAGTGACCAGACATTCATCAGAATGACTGAAAATGACCCAGGATGGACTGGGAGACCTTGGGCCCTTTAGACTAAGGTCTTTGCAGGTACTCACTTAGGGTGAGGTAACTAACACCCATTCATTGAATAGACCTGTTTAAGAAGTAGCAGTATTATATTATTTCTCTCTTCCAGATTTATAACTTTTTTCCCAAATTTTCCAAATTCATCATTTATTTGCTTTTCTGGCCAGGTGGTCTACAGTATTCTCCAAGGACAAAATAACTTTTTTCCTCTCCATTATCTTTTACCCAAAAGTTTGCCAGAAGTCTTTCTCTAGCTGGCTCTTGCCATTTCCCACATGATTATGCTTTCTTAAAATACAATGCTACCTTAGCATGTTTGTCTATCCCTTTTTTAATAAAAAAAAATGCACCCATAGCTATAGTCCAGTGATGTTTTTATGCCTCCATGTATCAGTGAATTCTATGAGTTCAGATGTGTCCTCTTATATTAGGACATCTAGCTCCTCTTGTTTATCAGCAAAATTTTCAAGGACAGAGAGACAAGGACAGAGACAGAGATAGAGAGACAGGGATAGAAAGAGAAAGAAGAGAGAGTTCTCTCTTCTCCATCCTTTTTTTATGATAGATTTCAATTAACTGCCTTCTCCATTATTTGAAAGCTAAGTAACAACCACTATCCCAACATAACATGATGTTTGATCTGGAGTTAGAATTCAGATTTTTTGAATCCCAATTTTCCTTTTACTCCACTATTTCCTAAACAAACAAATTTACTGCCAAGGTCCAAATACAATGTCATGAGAAGGATTTTTGCTACAGATGGTGAGTTATTTCTCTTTAAACAAATGCATCAGAATTTTGACATTTATTTAAGTGTTTATCTCAGCAAGTTGCTGCTGGTGGGACAGTAGATAGAGCATTGGGTTTGGAGTGAGGAGAACTCAAGTTCAAATCCAACCTAAGACACTTACTACCTGTGATGCTAGACAAGTCAATTAACTGTGCTTGCCTCAGTTAATGATAAAATGAGCTGGAAAAGGAAATGGCAAACCATTATAGTATCTCTTTGCCAAGAAAACTCAAAATGACATTGTGAAGAGTCAGACAACAAAAGATTTCGTCAAATACTAATATCTACCCCGATGAATAATGTTACCAATGTTCATATAACTTCTATACTTTTGCTTTGGTAATTGTCACTATGAATCACAGAAAAACATGCTTTTATTAATTGTGCTATGCGGTGGAATGAGCTCAGGATATACAGTCTAAGAAACTGGTTCTGAATCAAGTCACTTACATTTTCTTCATCAGTAAAATGAGGGATTGGTCTTGCTGGTATCTGAGATACCCTATAGCTCTACACTTATTGAGAAAAACAACAGAGAGCCAAGATGACTTTAAACTTCACTTCTAGCTCTAAATCTCTGATCCTACTTTCCAATCAGACTGTAATTTGACCAAAAGAATGCTACTTCTTGCACTGAACAGTCAAATTATTCACTAATTGTGATTCAAATTTATTTTAGCTTTTATTTTTAAGTCCCTCTTAAAGAGAATAAAAATTTGCCACTATTATATAAACCAAATTGTACAACGTATAAATGTAGGACTAATAATTTCAGTTATAATCGACAAGGTAGTTCACATTGAAGTAGCATGGACACTGGATACAATTTAAGGAAAAGTGAGAGAAGTACAAAGGAAAGGTTAAAATCGAGTTCTGTGACCAATCTGGATATTTTCAATCATTTGGATGGGAGTATCAAGGTATAAATCTTATCTTCTATACTCATTTGCTGGGATTTTCTAAATAAGTCCTATCAATCAATCAATTAACCAGCAAAACTTTCTCAAGTATTAATTGTAGTACAGGCACTGTGCTAAGTACACAGCCTTTATGTGCTCTGGACATATGTACAAAGTCACAGAGAGGCTGTCATCTGTGCGAAAGGATGTGGCCACACTGGAAGTTCTATAAACTTCAGAAATCTCAGATCTTTTGCATCTTTACAGATTATCACCTTACTTAAAGTCCTTAATTTATTTGCTGCAAGCTTTGAGAGCAGCTTCAAAAGAGGGTTTCCAAAAATGTTTTGAGCAAAGGTAGCATCACTATTATTATTAAGGAGATTTGTTTTGTTAAGTTGGAATTCAGTCAAAGGGACAAGAGGGCCACATGTGGCTTTGAGGCTATAGGCTCCCCACCCCTGGTATAATACTTACTCATGTGACTATCTGGAAGGGGACAACATTAATTGGCTATATGCCAAGTCAGCATACTTAGAAGTGAGAAACCTTCTAAAATGTCTGTAATATTTAAATTAGAAAAGCCATTGCTAAGTATATATCTCAAGTACTTCAAAGGCAAAATGAAATATTGTGTGTCTGTGTCTTCATAGTAATACTTACTGTTGTAGCAAAGAACTGGAAACTAAGTAGAAGCACATCATTTGATGAATGACTAAACAAATGAATGTTCATTATTATAACGGAATGTTATTGAGACATAATAAATGATGAATGTGAATGTGAAGTATTCAAAGAAGTGGGAGAAAATATGCATGAGCTTATACAGACTGAAATTAACAGAACCAGGACCAAAAAATGCAAGGATTACCAAAATGGAAACCAAAAGAACAAACAAAACATAAGCTGAAAGTTATGTAATTATACTGGATGAGAAACTTGATTCTAGAGAAGAACTAATAAAATAGATTTTTCAGGAAGCTTTCTGATATTTTTCTTATCTAGTATTAAATTTATTGTCATCAATTTTAAGCAGAATAGAATATGGCATTCATGTTCAAGAACGAGCTGCACCAAAAATGACTTATTAATTACTATATACATAGATGATACATCAAATTATATGGCTACCCTAAACACATTAAAGTTTTTTTCTGTTAATAGTATCTTTATCCAATGAAAACAAATGTCATTTAAAATGAAATGATTTTGAACTCAAATCTAAGAAACAACTCAAATGAAAGGAGGAAGAAAGACATTACTTATAAAGACTTTGATCTCCTCCAGGCAAGACACATGAAGAAAAAGCTCTCAAAAAAATATCTGTGGCTGTATTTGTTAAAAAAAAAAAAAAAAACCTTACTAGTAAGCAAGGATCATTGGAAAGAGTACCTTTAAAGCAATTAACATCTTCATTGTAAGATTTTTAATATATTCTTTTTTTATAGAAAATGAACAAGGACATGGTTGAACAAACTTGCAACAAAAAATGTATGCAATATTATTATAATAAAGGGCTAACAACCCTAAGGAATAGAAAATCTAACCCTTCCTTATCAAAAAAAGGAGAAAGAAGATAGATAAATGTTTTCAAAGATAAATAGCTAAAAAAATTCCACTTTTGGAACAAACATATATCACTTTATTGCACCAAGGTAAAGGCTAATGATAAGTACATATTTTGATGATTTGTGAAATATGCCTTATAATTACTTAAAATCTAAGAGTATAATAAAAAATGGTAACACCTCTTTAAATTTAACTAACAATTAGCAAAAAAAGAGTCAAAATGGTTGTTCTGTGGGCTTGGTTGTTGAAATAGAGCAGTTTATGATGGCAAATCAGGTGCAAGTCATGACATTCAGAAATTATAGAAGAGTTATCCTCAAGGAGCCCAGGCATATTGATGAATGCATATTATTCAAGAAAATTATTCATCAACATTTTTCAGTATTATTTTAATAGACATTGCTAGCCCAAATATTCATAATCCCTAAGTATTGTGGAATTAAAAGTTTTCAAAATATAGAGGCCTAATAAAATAATGCAAAGTCATGTTGGAGCAGAATGTGATATACACTGTCAGCTTTATTGTCTTTTTTGTGATAGAAGTTGTCTTGAAGATACTTTTCAGTGAGTTTAAATAAGGTAAGTTATTATATGTCAACACTTTTGTTAATTTGCAAAAGACCCAATTGTCTTATAATCAGAGGAACATCCAAAAAACGAATGAATGATAACAAGCCAGCAAATTGTCCTAAGAGTTTTTCTAGCTGAACTTAATTTAAAAATGAGAATGAAATCATAATAGAAATAAATACCTTGACTATATAAGCTATGAACATTCAAAATCTTTGAAATGCTTTGATACAACTAATACATTAGTATGTAATATCAGAATTAGTCTTCTTTCATTTATATATATTCTCTTGTCTTACCAGATTCATCGCAAATTGTTGAAATTCTTCTCTAACAATGACTGACAAGTCTAATTATACGGGTAACATTACTTATTAAAAAGAAATTGAATATAATAAATCAAACATTAAATATAAGTAAAAGTACTTTGCTTGTACAATATTATGCTTAACAATGCTTCATTAAGCCATGGTCATACATTAAGGAGTTTTTTGTCAACCTATTCAAACACATCATCTTTCAGTCTAAACTACGTTATTCTTCTTTAAAGTTCAATTTTAACACTCCTGGATTCATTGAATATAAAGAAATAATTCAATGGATATAATATTGCACATAAAATAGTAATAATAGAGATTTTTAAGTAGTCACTAGAGAAGGTTTCTTCTCCTGGTACACCCCTTCTATAGGAAATAAATTGATGTGGTACTCAATTTCTATTTTAGTTCTCCACTCTAGGAGTTGCTTGAACTTGTGAAGAAATAACAGAATTGAAAGTTTATGTTAATCCAATTTGAATTTTGCTCTTGTTCAACAACCTCAAGAACAGATACACACACACACAGAGATATACATACATACACACACACACACACATATATATATATATAAACATACACTATATATATATATATATATATATATATATATATGTACGTATATATGTATGTAGGTAGGTATGGGTGGGTGGCTTGTGCAATTGATAGTAAGCAATTTCATAAAAGAATCTTCAGTACATCATGGTATCTGGGTCATTAGCATCCATAGCCTTTAACTGTCTGTTGTTTTTGGTATGCCTGCAAATTCTGAAAAGAAAAATATACAAATGGGTTATATATACTGGGTAGTATAGCATCAGTGACCACATGATAGAAAAGGCAATGATGTTAGGGCAAAGATAAATGACCAAGAAAGTGTCTTTATTTAGTCTTCATCTAATTCCCAGATACAATTTGGCAAGTCACATCAACCATTCTTTTACCCTTCTCTTCCTTATAACTTTTCTTGCATTTTCCCTTCTGCCAACTCTACACCGAAAATAAAATTAAAACAAAATTCATTAAAGACTTTAGTGTTTGAACAATAACATCGATTTGTTTTTGTAAAGGACTATTTATGATCTTTGAAGGGAATTTCTTTCATATTTTAGAGTTATGTTATTATTCCAAGAGTGAATCTGAGCAGGTATATTGAGCTCCAAGTGAAAAAAAAACCCAACAACAACATTTATAATGGAAGTAGATCAATTTTCTTAGGTTAATTTTTTTTAAATCCTAGTATATCTATGTCTATGTTTATATCTATTTCTATCATCTGTCTATCTATCTCTCTATCTATCTATCTATCTATCTATCTACATAAGAAATAGATACATAATTTCACAGGTATAGGAAACTTCTGTGGAGAGAACTTCCAATGTATCTTAGGATCTTTTCTGAAACTTATAGTACTACAGAACTGTCTAGTACATCTAGAAGTAAAGTGATTCACCCACAATAACAGAGTCAATAGGTTTCAGAAGTAGGACTTGAACCCAAATTCTCCTGACTTCAAAAGACCATCTCTTTATTAACTATACCACATTACCTTTCAGTTGTTAAATAAGCTATATTGAAGTTGCATAAAAGTAGTGATTTCCCCATCACTGGAAATATTCAATTGAATAATTAATCTCCCCACAGTGTCATATTCAATTCTACTCAATTAAGAAACATGTACTAAGCACAGTTTGTATAAAGACACCGTGACAGCAGCAGGGGAGAACAAAGACAATGCCAGATCTTAATATTTAACTATAATTCTTATACTGCTTCAACAACGGTAAAGAGCTTTATAAATATTATGGTCTCCCTTTATCCTCAAAGCAAACCTGGCAATTAAATATTATTAGTATAGCCATTTTAGGAATAAGGAAATTGAGATGGACAGAAGTTGAATAGGTTAACCATGGCACATAGCTAGTAAGAATATGAAGCCAGATCTGAACCAGAATTGAAGTCAGATTCCAGGCTGGGCACTCTATCTATTGTACCACTTAGTTGCAAATAATAACCAAAAATTCAAAGCAGTCTTTATTAGTGTGATAAGCTGTACAAAATGAACTGGAAGTATATCAGTCAGTAAGGATTGGGACAGATGCTGTGATTTCATTGCTATAAGGAACTTCCAGCTAAGGAAACTCCCTCTATGAGTGCAAATCAGCATCTTCTCAAAAATGTATAGCCTTTGAGAGATGACTATATCACAAAGAAGTGAATTAGCTTGCACTAATCTACTCTGCCAGTATGCCAGAAAAGACTAGAACTTAGGCCTTCCAACTTCCAAGGGTAACACAATGCCACTTGGAATCTCCAAATTTTATTGGTATACTTTTTTTAAATAATAAAACATTTGCATAAAGCATAGATCTTAGAGTTCACAGAGATCACAGACTTCATGAAGGTTGGATGGTCTGCAACAGAAAATAGTGACATTGACCAAGACATGATCCAGTGTGCCAGTAAATGTTTAATCTTCATTATTAATGCATTCTCTGTCATTTTCTTAAGTCAAGTATCAGCTAAACAATGAATCAAACTCTATTACATAAGGCTTGCTGATCTCAAAGTATAAATGCTTGTACTGAATTTAACGATCTATTCTCCACCTCTGTTTCCAGCGTGCCGTAGTATACACCTCAGGAAACCATAAGAATAATTTTCTATAGAGGAACTGACGGAATTTGGATCCTTGCCATGGATAATTGTATGAAAACTTAACTAATTTTAGATGAGGTCCAAATCCTATAAATAGATCCTTTCCTATGAAAGTCTAACATAGTGTTTTTTCACATTTGGGCCAATCAATAGAAAACACTTTATCTGGTACAGAACAGGGTATACTATCGTAAGATGACTGTGAATATAGGCAAAAAATGTGAGATCCAACTCTATTCTATTCACTAAGTTCTAACTGTTGCTTAACTGGACACCATAATAAAAGGAATACTTGGAAGCTAATATACATATATATGTAGAGAAAGGGGTAGGGAGAAAGAGAGAGAGTTCATGTCTCTGAAAGGGGAAAGGTAAAAGTATGAACAAGATCCTCCTGGTAATAGATTGCTCCCACAGGTAAGCATATACCTAATCTGTAACAACCAGGGACCCAACGAGAAAACTTCCACAATATTGATGTCCCAAGAGAAATATTCTCTGCATGATTTTCTTTGCTAGTACTTTTTCTGATAAGGTCCAGGATTTTGAGAGTAAGTATTGAAGGAGCCTGGATTTGGCAAGAAAGAAAATGACTAAAAATATAACACAAGGTCTTCAAGAAATATCATAGTAAGAAATTTTTAATCAAACCATAAATGAACATGCTGGAAATGCTGAGTCTTGAACAGAAGACTCAGAGGACTCAGGATGTGACCTCTCCAATTTAGGCCTAAGATGATATCGGAAAAAAAAAATGTCGGGGTCGGGGGGGAGCCAAGATGGTTGAATGAGAGCAAGCACTCGCCTAAGCTCTAAGACAGACTTCTTCAGATACCTCTAAAAAGAGAATCTGAACAAATTTTAGAGTGACAGAATCAACTTGGAGATTGTGTGGCAGATTTCCAACCCAGGATAGCCTGGAAGACTGATGGGAAGGATATGTTGCAAGGGGCTGGAGGAGTACATGGCATACAGGCTGTACCTGAGCAGACCTCACTGTATCAAAGCTGATCAGGAAGCCCTAAGTGGCCTCAAGTACTAACAACACTGCAAATTCTTAAACATATCAGCCCAGGATGGGAGTCCAGTGCAACTGAGAGTGAGAGAGAAGCACAGAACCCCAGGTAACTGTAGCAGTCACTCCCAAGACTATCTGCCAGCACAGTAAATGTCTGTAAGTGACTTACTTGAACTTCCTGGAGTCAAGATGGCGGAGTGATCTATAAATGCTATCCCCCTTCTCTTGTTGACTTGGAAATCCCAGAGAATATTTCCCCAGGAAAAACCCTATCACAGTGGAATCAGCTGAAGAGCTAAACGGTCTCATAGCCCATGAGACTAGGAAAATCGCAAAGTGAGGTCCCCTTGCTGTGGCTGCAGGGGACCAGTGCAGGATCCCAGCCATCCCAGACAGCTGCAACTCAGTGAAATGGGAGGGAGGGAGGAGAACCTGAGCCCCAGGAGTGTGAAGCCCATGACCACCAACACAAGGATGCTAGGCTAGTCTCAACACAATCAAGAGAATCAGGAAGACACTAGAGCAGATGGGATCATTAACTGCTGGGCTTGCCTGTATTGTTGCTCAAGAGAGGTGGCAAAACCACCCATTCCCCACACAGAGAGCTCCAGGGTAATTCCAGGGAAACTCAAGAGAATCAAGTAAAAAGCTACTTGAAATAATAAACAACTTTGGCAAAATTGCAGGTTACAAAAATGAACCCATGTAAATCATCTGCATTTCAATATATTACTAACAAAGCCCAAGTGACAGAAAGAGAAATCCCATTTAAAGCTATGGCAGACACTATAAAATATCTGAGTGTCTACCTTCAAAAACAAACCCAGGGATTATATGAACACAATTACAAAACACTTTTTGCACAAAGTCAGATCTAAGTAAGTGGAAAAACATTAGCAGCTCATGTTTAGGTCAAGGTAATTAACAAAAATGACAGTTCTTCCTAAATTAATTTGTTCAGTGCCATACTAATCAAACTACCAGATAATTATTTTCTAGAATTATAAAAAATAATAAAATTCCTCTGGAAGAACAAAAGGTCCAGAACATCAAGGGAATTAATGAAAAGAAAAATTAGGGAAAGTGGCCTAGCTCTATCAAGATCTCAATTTGTATTATAAAGCAAAATACATCAAAACCACTTGGTACTGGCTAAGAAATAGAGGGGCAGACCAGTGGAATACGTTAGGTTCTCAAGACACAGTAGTCAATAAATATTAGAATCTACTGTTTGATAAACCCAAGGACCTCAGCTTCTGGGATAAAAACTGACTGTTTGACAAAAACTACTGGGAAACCTGGATAACAGTGTGGCAAAAACTGAGCATAGATCAATGCCTGACATTGTACACAAGAATAAAGTCCAAATGTATGACCTAGGTATAAAAGATTGAAACTATAAACAAATTAGGAGAGCAAGGAATAGTGTATTTGTCAGACTTATGGAGAATGGAGAAATTTTTGATCAAATAACAGAAAGAACATTATGAAGTGCAAAATGGATAATTTTGATTACATTAAATTAAAACATTTTTGCACCAATTTATGCAACCAAGATTAGGAGGGAAGCAGAAAACAGGGAAAGACTTTTTTTTCAAACTAGTATCTGTGATAAAGGCCTCATTTCTAAAATACATAGAGAACTGAGTCAAATGTACAAAAATGCAAGTCATTCCCCAATTGCTAAATGGTCAAAGAATATGAACAGGCAGTTTTCAGAGGAAGAAATTAAAACTATCCATAGTTGTATGTAAAAATACTGTAAATCACTATTGATTAGAGAGATGCAAATCAAAATAACTCTGAGGTACCACACCTATCAGATTGGCTAATATGACAAAACAGGAAGATGATAAATGTTGGAGAAGATGTGGGAGAGTTGGAATTCATTGCTGGTGAAGTTGTGAACTGATCCAACCATTCTGGAGAGTAATTTGGAATTATGCCCAAAGGGCTACAAAAATGCGCATAACCTTTGACTCAGCAATATTGTTTCTAGGACTATATCCCAAACAGATCATAAAAATGAGAAAGAACCCCACATATACAAAAATATTTATAGCAGTTCTTTTTGTGGTGGCCAAGAACTGGAAATCAAGGAGATGTCAATCAACTGGGGAATGGCTGAACAAGTTGTGGTATATGAATGTAATGTAATACTAATGTGCAATAAGAAATGATGAACAGGAAGACTTCAGAGAGGCCTGCAAGGACTTATATGAACTGATACTGAGTGAAATGAGCAGAATCAGGAAAACATTGTACACAGCAACAACCACAGCATGAAAGAAATTGTTCTGGTAGACTTAGCCCTTCACAGCAAAGCAAGGATCTAAAAAATTCGCAATGGACTTAAGACAAAATGCCTTCCACATCCAGAGAAAGAACTATGGAATTGGATTGCTGAATGAAGCAGATTACTTCCTCTTGTATTATGTTTTGGTTTGGTTTGTTTTTTTTCGTGGTTTCTCCTATTCATTTTAATTCTTCTATGCAACATGACTAAGGTGAAAATGTATTTAATAAGAATGTATGTCTAGAACCTATATAAGATTGCACAATGTCTTGGAGAGGGAAGAAGGAGGGATAGGGTATGGAGGGAAGAGGGAGGGGAGAAAATATAAGACATATGGAAGTGATTATAGAAAACTGAAAACAAATAAATTAATTTTTTTAAAAAAGTCTCAGTATTTTACTCTGTGCTAATGTTTGTCAATGGACAGCATCTGTAGATGCTTTGGTATTTGAAGGGATGGAGGAGTCATAATGAGTCCAAACAATTATTCTAATCAATTGATAGACAAACTGAAGGAGCTCCAACATTTATTTATGATCTCAGCTCAGAAGAACTCAAAGGAAAACAGGCAGCCATCTAAATCCTAAATTAATCACTAGTCACTCCAGTTAAATAAGAGTCCTACTCTGAAGTTTGGTAGTCTGAAAAAACACAAGATGGCCAATACAGAAGGTTTATTACTACAAAATAATGGGAATGCTGAGTAATACCAGTATATAAAATGTCAGGGCAGGGTGGATAAAATACTGCAAAGAAAAATGCGTTATAATTATATATTGTCAAAGAGTACATTATTTGAATACTTCAGCAAAAAACAAAAAGGGATAGAAATGAGGGAATCAAGCAAGTAAGCCCCCATTTCATATTTTCAATATGAAAACAGAAGAAATACCTCAGAGTTGATGATGCACAGAACTTGGAAGTATATTTGACATGTTGGATAATAAAGTTAGAACTGAAACAAATTTTAGTCTTTGATGGACTGAATATGATTAAATAATGTAAGCTAGATAGTACAGTGAATAGAGTCTCAGGTCTGGAGTCAGGGAGATTCATTTTTCTAAGTTTAAATCTGGCCTCAGACACTTAACTAGCTGTGTGATCCTGGTCAAGTCATTTAATTCAGTTTGTCTCAATCCATCATTTGTAAAATTAGCTGGAGAATAAAATGACAAACCATTCCAACATTTTTACCAAGAAAACACTAAATGGGATCATGAAAAGTTAGACATGACTAAACAATAATAACATATGAGGAATTAATGTAACCTCCTATAACTGAGTTGAAGCCATCAGCTGCCAATACAAGGATCGGGGAAAGTTAGTTCAACAACAATTTATATGAAAATGATCTTGGAGTTCAAGTAGACTACATGATCAAAATGATTCAACAGTGCGATATGGAAGGTCTTACTTAAATTAAATTTTACATGAATCAAAAGGTTTTCATTGCCCTCTTCAAGATAGAACAACTGAGAACAATAGATAACACAATAGATAACCCAAAAGATATTGTTGATTGTCCTTCATTTTCAAAGAGTACCAATGATATTACATGGTGATATCTTGATTTGCACATAAATTGGATTTAAGTGAAGCAGAATTGCACAAAACCATCAGCCTCACCCTCTCTTCCAGAGTCATCAAGATACAGTCACAACACAAAGGTTAAGACAACTGGCAATGGTCTGGGACACAGTGGACGACCTTGGCATCTTTGATGTCTAATCAAACTTTAAGCACTCCATGATGGTTGCTTCACCTGCCTTTGTGGCCCATTGGAGTAAATTATTATTATCTGCCTATAACTTCTGGAAAAGTCTTTGCATGTTTGGGGTAGACATTCCTTAACTCATGAACAGGTTTAAGGTCTGTCTGTTACCCTCAACTTAGTTTAGCCTGTCTGACAAGATGATTTTACTTTGGTGTGGCCACTGCTCATGCTACAGATTCTTGGAGCCACAAATGAGATTTAGGGGACAGGCAGATACCAATGATGGATGAACAGCCCTAAAAAGAGCTTGAAAAGCCCTCACATTACAGGTGGTAGATCTTCCTGAGCACCCCATACATCTCTGAAAGACACAAAAGGTCTTCTTATAAGGACGACACTTGGAAGTGGGGATGGATACAAGATGAAATAGGAAAGAACTAACTGCAGAAAACAGATTTGAGCTCTATCTTGACAGAAGGCAGAGAAGCTATGAGAAGGAGGTAAGGGAGTATCAAATACACCAGGTACGGTCAGTGCAAAGGTACAAAATGGAAGATGACATCACATGTTTGGGAAAAGCAATTAGGGAAGTGTAGCTGGATCATAAATATGTGGAAAAGAATAACATGTAGGAAAAGTAGAAGTGAATAAAAGACCAGTATGTGAAGAACTTTACACACCAAACTGAGAATTTTCCATTTCATCTTTGAAGTAATAGGGAAGACTCAGAATTTAGTGAATAAGGGATGGGACATGGTCAGATTCAGACTTTTGAAAAAAATCTGTCTGGCAGCTAAATGAAAAAAGTGGAATTATAAATACCTGATTAGGGCTATCAATTAGGGAACTACTGTAATAGTCTAGAAGAGAGATGATGAAGGCCTAAAATAGGCTGGTGGCTATGAGAATGGAGAGACTAGGACATATGGGAGAAATATTAAGATAGGAAGGATAATAGATTAGATTAGAAGCATGAGGGGTGTATGAAGATTTGAGAATGACATTGAGATTGTGAACCTGGGTGAGGGATAGTACCCTTGCCAAAAGTAGAGCAGTTTGAAAGAGGGAGGTTTTGGAGGCAAATATGCTTCTTTTTGGGACATGTTAAGTGGAAGGTGCTTATAAAACATCCATTTTGAGATATCCAAAAGGTATATAGTGATGCAACATATCAGATTAGGAGAGAAATTAGGGACATAAAAATAAACTTGAGAATTATCTACATAGAGAAAAAAACTGAGCCCATGGGGATTGAGAAGAAAATATAAAGGCAAAAGAGAAGAGGTCCCCATCAGAACCTTAATTCTGTCCTGTGGAACAGCTGTAATTATTTTGTCTATTACATACTTGAAGTTCCAGCAGAAAGATATCTAAGAAGACATGGTTAGAAAAATAGTTGGAAGGGGGCAGAGCCAAGATGGCGGAGTAGAAAGACTCACCTATGCTAGGTCCGAACCCACAGCCCATGGATTTCCTCTAAAAAGAACTCCCAACAAATTCTGGAACAGTGGAAGCCACGCAGCAACACAGTGAAGGAGATTTCCGTTCCAGAGAGCCCTGAAAAACCGATCCCAAAGGTCCATCGCATCCCAGGCAGGAGCGGAGCCCTGACTGCCCTGCCCCAGCCATGCAGCACTGAGAGGAGCAAGCAGACCCGAGCAGGCGTCAGGGACTGAATCTCCAGTGGCCACGAAGATCCCTCCACCCACAGACTCACAGGTCAGTGAGAGAGATAGGCTGAGAGGGGAGCAGGGTGTCTCTGGGACTAAGGCCCCCTTGGGAGGCAGCAGCAGCAGCACAGGCAGCTACAGAGGCATCAGGTGTCCAGAGGCTCCTGGAGCAGGCAGGAGCTCCCCAGCAGCTCCATTACAGAAGGTCTCTGCATAAACCCCCTGAGGGAACTGAGCCTGGGAGGCAGCCCTGCCCCCACCTGAGACCTTGATTTAATCTTACCCTGAATGGCAGCCAGGCCTGCCACCAAAAGCTCTGAGGCTGGGAAGCAGCATTTGAATCACAGACCCCAAGCACTACCTGGGCAGATCTAGGCCAGGGGTGGAG